>CACVKS010000406.1:0-19295 GCA_902749335.1 Acanthamoeba triangularis
GGGGAGAGCAGGAGGCAGGAGAACGCGTACCATCAATAAATCTACAAAAAAGCGGCGCAGGGGCGAGCACGGACTATGGCCTGCTCGGTACCGCGTTCGCTGTCGGACAACTCTTGCGCTACTGCTGTCCCGATCCGCCCTCCGCACCAATCCAGCCGCTGTATTCACAGAAAGCGCCCGACCGCTGTCCGGTTTTTGTCGGACTTTTCAGGATGGAAACAGGAAATGAGGTAAAATTCTTTTCTTTTCTTTTATTGTGCGGCCGAGAGGGAGCGGCCAAGGGGCCTTCGCGACCCTCACTGGGCGTGGAGGTTGTCGAGTTCGGTGAGGACGGTGTGGCACTTGGCCATGAAGACCTTGACGGCCTCCTCGAAGAGCACGTTGGGCGGAAGGATTCCCGTCGATTCGATCGAGACTGGTAGTGCGGAAAAGTGAAAGCAGGGTTAGGCACACGCGCCACGAAGAAAAAGAGGCTGAGGAGGAGGTACAGATGAAGTGGTCCTTGACCCTGAGCAGTTTGATCCTCTTGTCCCAACCGTCTTCTCGGATGCACTCCCTGCACATGGTGCAGTTTCGCTGGTTCTTGACGTACGCCTTGCCTGCAGGGCACACGATTGAACGTAACAGCGAGAATGAGAATGGCCGCTTAGTGAAGGCTTGCAGGGGAGCTGGCCGTACCAGAGTCCTCGATATCGAACACGTTCATGGGACACTTGGCCACCAGCTTCTTGGCCTCCTGACCCTTGAACTCCTTCACAAACTTGATATCGGGCAGCAGTCTGGACACAGGATCAAGCAATCACTCTCGACCGATCAGTTTTAGCTCCGTGCGATACCCGTCTCTCCATGAGGTTCAATTCAGTACGGTACCGGTAGTAGGCTGTCGAGACCGGCGACCACTTGGCGTGTTCCTTTCCCTCGCCCTTAGCGCAACGGCACTCCACCTCAATTTCCTGGTGGCACGGCGCATGGTGGGAAGAGCGGTTGAGACTTTGCCACTACATTACGCCAAAAGAACCCCAGGGAAATGGACACACCTGACCGGGTCGCAGCTTGGCTATGAGGATGTCGTCGTGCACTGGTCGGGGCGGATCATCGGCAAAGAGTTCCGCTTGCCCGCCCACCGGCTCCCAGATCAGATCTCGCGAGTATACTGTTCACATGTGCGATGTGCATCAGTGGTGCTGTTGCATGGCATTGYAAYGGGAAAGAGARCATGACAGGGTGCGGCCGTGGGCAATCTACCTTTAGAGTTGACGTAGGCCTCCTCCGGGTTCTGMGGGTTTGTGTTGTTCGACCGAGTGCAGCGCACCTTCAACTTGAATACGAGCGTGGTCTCGTCCGTCTCCTCCTCGCCGGCTGAGRTGATCATATGAGCGAAAGTTTAGCCATTGGCTGATTCACTGCGAGMSCAATTCCACACCACCACACACACGCACGGTGGGCGTACGTTTCTTGAACTCGAACTTGCGCGGATCGACCTTGATGGGAATGAGACCCAGGCGGTGAGCAAGCACTTCGTCTTGGATGATGGAAGTGTTGTTGTGTATCCAGACGTGCTCGATGGCCATCGTGGGGATCTCGGAGAGGAGGATACGACGGAAGGCGTTCGCCACGGGGGCATCGACGCCGATGAGGTCGAACACGAGCAGGCCCTCCTTGGGCTTGTAGTCAATGATCTTGATAACAACGATTTAGAGATGAAAAATGCGGAGATTAATTTGAAATAGGCGACCTTTCAAGCGTCCTGAGATGAATTAAAAGGTGCTGTTGCGACTGAAGGGGATGGCGAAAAAATCGTACGTAAACAGGGGCCGGATTGGTGAAGCCGACGCGAGTCTTCTTCTCGAGAAGATTCTCCGACATGCTACCCTTCTTCTTGCTCGACATTGTGAGTGGCTGTTTACCGGTCTTGGACAAGTGAATGAAGCCCCCTGATGGATTGCACAGGGAGTGGATGTCGAATCAATCAATTGACGGAAGGACCAAAAACGGAGGCAGAGGGAAAAGCTTTTCTTTCCGACTTATTTCGCATGGTGAGGCAGCTCCCGCTGCAGCCAAACCTGAACGTGATGTAGGAAAGGGGGTGTAGCTCACATGGTAGAGCGAATGCTTTGCATGCATTAGGTAGCGGGATCGATACCCGTCACCTCCAGACCTTTTTGTCCTTGTTGCAAGAAGGAACTATCTGAAGAGCTTTGCGAAGAGATTGAGATGAGAAGGACGCTGCACGTTGGAAGAACTGCTGTTTTGTCGCGTGGGGCTTCATGCGGGGCGAAGGCGTTGGCCACGCGAGCCTCGGCCCCCGCAGGCGACAAGAAGCCGGCGAAGAGGACTGCAGCTGCGCCCAAGCCAGCTGCGGGGCACCGGGTGGTGTCCACTTCACTGGCACCGGCAGCCATCGGCCCATACTCGCAAGCGGTCGTTGCCACCGGTCCCTTCCTCTTCGTCAGCGGCTGCATAGGCCTTCACCCCCAGGTCCGCCACCACTTGCCCCGGCACCACTTACCTGGTGGCTAACGGGTGAGCAGACGATGGACTTCACGGGCGCCGACGTGAGCACACAGACCGAGCAAGTGATGCAGAACATGGGTGCCATCTTGGAGGCCGGCGGGTCGTCCTTCGCCGAGGTGGTCAAGTGCACCATCCTCCTCACCGACATGCAGCACTTCGCCACCGTCAACGACATCTACGCCAAGTGTACTCCCCACTACACTCAGCCGCGCGCACACACACTCGGTTGATTGAGGCGACCGGCGATGGTGTGTGTACAGACTTCCCGAGGGACCCACCGGCTCGGGCCACGTTTGCGACCAACGGTCTCCCTAAGGGCGCGCTAGTGGAGATTGAGTGCATCGCCTCACTAGCACAGAAGACGACGAAGGCGACGAGAACCAGGAAGGCCGGCACTACATCGGGTACGGCCTCACATTCAATGTACTGGCTGTTACTCCTCACCTAACAGCAATGAGCGCTACACACACAGGACGAGGCAAGGCGAAGCAGGAGCCGTAAGTGCTGGTTTATCGTGTGAGTGCACCTTGCGTACGCACAGAGATCGAAGGAACTAGATGATGGCGCTTGACCGACCTTGGCTTTAGTTTGGACCCTTCTTCCTGCCCCACAGGTTGACGTTGGTAAGGCGTCGCTTGGACTCAGTAAAGTACCACAGTATGTCCTCATATCCTGTGGGCGCAGAGAACAAACGATCAGCTGTGACGACCGGGCATAGGGTTGGAGAAGAAGAGAGAGGCCAGCGTACCGCGCCACTCGCTCTGGATCACCGCAGCCACGACGAGGGCGATGAGAAGCATGACCACGGCCGAGACGAGGACGGCCTTGAGCCACCACCCGTAGCCTCTGCCCTCGTTTTGGTCCTCGCCCTCGCGCCACTTGGCGCTGGTCCGCTTGATCGCGGGTGCACCGCCCTTCTTGGCGCGGCCGCCGGCGCTTCTCTTCTCCTCCTCCTCGCGCTCCTTGCGCTTGCGCTGCTCCTCCTGCTTGGCCCGCTCCTCCTCGCGCCGTTCGGCCTCGCGTTTCTTGAATTCCTCGCATTCCGGCGTGCACGCCAGCAGGGCGTTCTCGTTGCGCGACTTGGCCTTGCCGCGGGCCACCTCCGCCTCGATCTCCTTGCGCAACCGCAGGGTGCCCCGCTTCTCCTTCTCGCGCTGGACGTCCTCGCAGACCCACTCCTCCGATCTATTGCCGCAGCCGCAGCGCACCTTCACCTTCTTGCTGCACTTGCGCGAATCCGGACAGGCGCCTGTAGCCATTCACGTGTCATTACAGAGTCACACGCACACACGCACACGAGGACGCACACAAGGACGCCTTTCGGTAAGTACCTTCGTGGCAGGTGGCTGAGCACAAGTGCTCACAATAGAGCAGGGGCGAGAGGCACTGGTGGCCGCACGAAAGGAGCGAGGACATGAGTTTGGCGTCGTGTGTCTGGAAGCAGGAGACGTAGATGGGCATCTTCTTGCAGTGGCACTTCCTCTTGAGCCGCACGTCGCAAGGACTGCAATAGCCTGCAACGGATATCGTGCGAATCAAAGCCGTGAGTTTTGGTGGCTGATTCTTAAGCGCGTGCGGCTCAATAGCGCACCAGGGTGGCAAGGCTGAGGGCACGGATGGGCGCAGTGTGGGTCGCGAGGCTTGACGCACATCTCTCGGCAGGGGGCGCACGCATCCTTGCGACTGCACAGGCGGCGACGGCCACATGGCAAGTTAAACCGAGAAAACCAGAAAACTACGGTTGCGCTTAAAGGCGAAGACAAACCTTTCATCGGCAGCTTCGAGCTTGACTTCGACGACGACGCCGCGGTCATCTTCGATGCGCCTTCGGCTGCGGGTGATGACGTGGCAGCCCTGTTCGCACTTGTGGTTGCCGCATTCAAGCGGATTGTCGCACGGGTCGCCGCAGGGGAACTCCCGCTCCGTGTGGCAGGCCACAGCTCGAACCTTCGCACATACGCAGAGAGTCAGCGCCGGGTGAGCGTTGATGGGTGTCAGAAGTCAGCGATCTTACCTGGTGCTCACCCAGGCACAGGCGCTGAACCACGACATCGCATGGAGGGCAGACTACGCTGCCAATGTCAATTGCGGGTAGCGGTGGCGGCCGATAGTCGCGTTGCTTGGTCTGCTTCTTCGTCAACACCACTGGCGGCGGAATGGGGTCGTGACACGGCCTTTGTTCGTTCGTTCACAATTAGAAGCTGAGACGAAGAAGAATTGGAGGTGGCGGGTGGCGGGTGGCGTACAGAGGGCAGGGATGGTCACAGCCTGGGTGAATGACGCCACAGGTCATGGTGCATGGAGGACAAGGGCCAAAGTGACACCGGTGCGGCTGCAGCCATCAAGCACGCGGATCGTGTCAGACCACCAGAAGAAAGGGTCAAATGAACGAGAAAGGAGGAGATGGCGGTTTACCGCTCGTTTGGGGTGGTGGCAAGTGGGCGGAATCTTGCAGGCCTTCCTACATCGGGGCGGTTCGGTCTTCTTCTCCACGCCACAAGGAACTCTGTGGCGATTAAAGTGAATTTGATTGGCAATCGCATCGAGCGAGGGACATTCATCAGTACCTAATGACGGTGGCGAGACAGTAGCAGGCAATATCGACCATGATGGGGCAAGGGAGGCAGTTTCCCGGATGGCATGCTGTCTCGCATCTGTGGTTTCTGCAGCGCAGCTTGTTGTTGCATATCTGCAGCCATCGCCCTCGCCTTCGTTAGCAACCACCCAGCGCTCGCAAATTATGTGGTTCAACGTGGAACAACACGAACGTGGTGGGGATCGGCACCTCAGGGCAAGGAGGACAGTTCTTAAGGCAACAGCGCTTCTTACACGGATGCTTCTCGCAGTTGCGCATTCGCGAGCAGCGTCTATCCGTCCAGTGACAGTACTAAGAAGGCGGTTCTGCCTCCGGCGGGCGTGAGAGATGTGAGCGTACCTGTCGCAAATATACTCCAAGTGGCACTGCATCTGCTTCCGGGATCCACCGCACTTGCAGGTTTTGTTCTTCACACATGCGATGCAGTGAGCACCGAGCTACTCGACACACGGCATACGGATTGACGATCAAGTACGCAGACGTACCACGATGAGCCGACAGGGCGGACACTCGCCCTCATGGCACCTCTCCACGCACCGGTGCTTGCCGCACGTAAGGGTCTGCAAGTGGGGCAAGTAGCCAAACTAGTGAGAGCGCAGCAAAAAATCAAAGCCGAATGAAACTCTGTAACCTTTTCGCAGGTGTCGCCGCAGGATGGAACCCTTGCCGTGCAGGGCAAGCTGGACGCTTGCTTTCCGCACTGTGGAGCATAGCAAGTCAGACGATGAGCGTAATGCGCACAGAAGCAGCAAACACGGTCAGATCTGGTGGGCACTGAGTGTTACCGGACAGGTTCGCGTGCCGGACTGGGGACACGGCCCGCATGCGCCAGAGTGGCAAACCTTCTCGCACTTGTGGTGGCCGCAGGAGTGTCCCTTGCCGCATTTCTGCGTACAGTGAAAGTCCACCTGAGCGCACGGTCGCTCTTCCTCCAGTCTGTCAGCCCGATGCCGGTGGAAGTTAGCGACCCGGGGGCACACGCACAACTGAATTACCCGTTGTTGACCACGCACCTTCCACACATGCAGACGCGAACACTCATCTTTTCGCATGGCGGGCAGGGGCCCTTGTGACACACACGCGGGCAACTGTGCTTGCGACAGCCGAGCATAGCATCGCACACCTGCACACGAGTACGAAGTATCATCAGTGAATAGAGGCAGCAGCGCATGGTGGGCCTCGCGCGCCGTAAAGAAAGTCAACTACCTCGCCGCAAGACCATTCCCTGTTGTCGCATCGGCGCGTTTGCTCATCTTGGCCACAGTAGCAATCCGATTTTACCATTTGCGGGCACGGCGGACAGGGACCTGGGTGAGGGTCAAGCCAAGGAAGAGCATAAGCTTCACGTTGTGCGTTTTCCTAGGGAGAAAGTTTAACAAAAGGGAAAGAGCGTACCAGGGTGGCAGAGGAGCAAACACTTGTGCTCACAACCCCTCAGCGATTTTTGACAGGTTTGGCCGCACTGTTGGTTGGTACAAGAGACAGCGCAGCAAGCGTTAGTGGTGACTCACTTACAGAAACGATTGCGAGAGCGTACAGAATGGGGAGCCAGCCAGGGGTCATTAGGAGGATTCGACAACTTCTTACTGCAGCACAGGAAGGTGGGTGAATTCAGCAGGCGTCGGTGAAACACAAAGAGGAGCAGCATTGGACGATTAGTACCAAAAGCACAGGTACTTGTTGGGCGTCTCCGGAATGGTGTACGGGCGTCGACAGTTTGGGCTGAAGAAGAGGCCAGGTGTCAGAATAAGAGTTGTAGGTACATGAAAATGGATCGTGAGCCAGGGAGTAGTACCATGGCCACGATGGCGTGCTGGGTGTGTCGCCGGAAGGCGATTCGCTGCTACTGGCCGCACTTCGCTGTGCCTCCGACCGCGCCCACTTCTGCAAACAGATCAAGTGGAAGGATCGGTAGCAACCTTCGCCCGCGTCTTGCTCGCATTGCCACACAGCGTCTTGGATCTTGATCTGTGTTGCAATGCACGTTACTGCGTTAGCTCAGAGAGTCGAAGGCGGTCCGTGGCCCACTGGATAGTAGCGGCACACGCTCACCTTCTCAAAGCAGATCATGCACACACTGTGCACACTTTCTCGAATCTTCTCGAACGTCCTGTCCAACTTGCCCTGATCGCCTGGAGAGGGTGATAGCGTCAACACTACGCATGTGGGGAACAACAGGAGGCCTCACTCACCTGAGTACTTGCCCAGCGTGGCCTTGAGCAGCGCATCGATCTGCTGGCTGTCGCCTTCCGTCATCTCGTCATCGTCACTGTGCCACAGCAAGGTCAGAACTGTATCCCTATTGTAGAGGGCGAGGGTGAGGGCAGAGGCCGCACCTGAACTCCAATTCGTCGGTCTCCTTCATAATGCTCTCGACGGAGGCCTTGAGGTTGCGTTGGTAGGTGGCCAGCACCTCCTGCTGCCGCACCATCGCTTGCGCCATCTGCTCTTTCTTCTCCTCCCGCTTCTGTTTCTTGCCTTTCACTACTTCCTTCCCCTTGTCCTCTTCGGCCGGCTTCTCCTTGAGGTCGTGCCCATGTGCATGCGGTGGGCGAGGGTGCCCTGCAGGGTTGGTCACTGCCAGCTTCGAGCGACGCTCAGCCAGGCCCTTCTGCTCGCTACGCGATTTTCCATCAGCCGATTTTTTCGAATGTGCAGAATTCGAAGATGCGGAGGAAGAGGAGGAGGATGAAGACGAGGTAGCCGCAGGTTTGGAGGGAGGAGCAGGGGTGGGCTTGCGTGCGGGTTTCATGCTGCCGACGACACCCGAATAGGGATCGGCTTCTTGCTGCCGTTCTACCGCCTTACGCGCCCACACGTTCTCACGCGCGCTGGTGGCCTTCATCTTCTTTCCGAGAGCGCAATGACAGCACAAGACTCAAAGATGCAACTACAGAGTCCACCAAAGAAGAGTGCTGACGTCACCCAACCAAAACCAGTCAACCAACAAAGGAAATCTAAAAGCTGCAAGGAGGTCTTGCCCAGCAAACATGATGATTGTCACACTGTTCTCCACCACGTGAGTGATGTGGAGTGCTTTAGGCCCAGCAAGAGCGCAGTGCAGAAATGAAAGAGGGACAAACCTGCAAGTACAGTGTGCATAAGGGAAGTAAAAGAAGGTGCCTTCCTTCTTTCGTCACAGTGCCTCCGCCGCACACGCACACCGCACACGCACCACCGCATCGCACACACACGCGCGTGTACGACCACCACGACTTATATTCGTGGTCGCTCGTGTGAAAAATGTGGGGAAAAGTCCCTCTTCAGGCCTGGATCAACTAGTTCATTCAGCGCAAGGAAGCAAGAGGCCGGACAAGCGAACCGGTCCATGCGAAGCGCAAGAGCGGCGACGGTCTTGTTGGCTGGCTTTAGATGGAGACCATGTCTCGGAGGTTGAGGTCCCTGAGGAGGTGGTAGTAGGTGGAGACGTTCTGCTTCTTGAGGTGCTTGAGCAGCGCCCTCCTCTTGTCGATCGTGATGCCGAGCGCCCTCTTCGTCCGTTGGTCCTTGTGGTGGTCCTTGAGGTGGTCCGTCATGTAGCGGATCTTCTCCGTCAGCACGGCAACTGCGCGCATTCATTGTGAGACTTGAGCCCCACGGGTTGTCATGCACGAACTGGACATAGAGCACGAGGGCGCCTGGCGACAGCGATGTGAGGGGTCGGCGTACTCTGAACTTCAGAGGAGCCGGTGTCGTTCGGCTTCCTGCTCCACTTCTTCAGCGACTCGGCGATCCGGAACTGGTTGATCTCGGCTCTGCCGGCGTACTTGAACGAGAGGATCTCCTTGAGCTTGCTGGCCTGAGGACCCTTGAGGTTGAGGGCGGCTATGTCCTCCTCCATCACGCCGAATCGGTACCGATCGCGCAGATCAGCCGGCAGCACCTTGGCACCGAGCAGGATCTCCCTCTCGCGGGCTTGAGCAGCTGTTTCCGCCGATGTTTCGTCTTTAGCCTCATTCTCGAGTGCCACCGATGCGCGCCAGGTGCCATCTTTCTCCCACACGCCGCAAGGAGTCTTGCAATCGATCACCCACTCCTTGATGGTCTTGGGGTAGAGCTTGAAGTGCTTCAAATCGGTGAGCCAGAGGCGGCGCTTCGTCACTTCGATGGTCTTGGGGATGAACTTCGGCTCCCGAGGCGTCTTGCTGGCTGGCGAAGCAGGTGTCGAACGCGCGAGGGAGATGGAACTGAAAATGTTTTCCATGGCCTGCTTTTCGGTCGCCGGATCGACGGACTTCTCGGATTTGGATTCCGCTTTATCGTTCGATGATGGGGTACGGCCAAGAGCATTAAATTGCGCGGCAAACCGGTTCGTGGCCTTCGAACCACCGTCGGATGTGGCGCTGTACCCCCGAGCGAGGAAAAGAGGCCGTCGCAGCTGCGGGAGAACCAACCTCGCCCCCTTCATCGTCCTGCCGCTCTTCATCTTCTGGATTTTGGATTAATCCAACGCCGGGCGGTTTTTGAAATTGAAAAAGAAATGCACGAGAAGAAAAAAAGAGAGAAACTAGCACGAGGGCAGTGGGCTCACTGGCTTTCATCGTGTTGCGCTTGACCGCCGGCGGATCAGGCGCACAGTGTACAAGGCGAAGGGCATGCCAACGCTGGGGTTCCATTCACACGTCGTGTCGCGTAGTGTGGGCGCATGGTAGTGTAGGGACGAGCACGGCTGGGCAACCTGGGCGATCAGGGGCTGTAGTCCTCGTCGGATTTAGAATTGGCCTCTTTCTTAATGACCTGCTTAGCTTTGGCGCTGGCTCGCCACTTCCCCTCTTTGCTTGAGCTAATTGTTCGTCCTTCAGGGCACAGCTCTTTCACCTGACACTCATCGCATTTGGGATTCCTGTGCAGACAGTCATTTGTTATCGTAGATCCCAGAAGAGAAGCGAGCGCGGGGGTACCTCGGGGTACATATGGTTTGCCCAAAGCCCACAAGCAGCAAGTTTATCTGATTCCAGTGATGACGAGGTAGCCATTCCTCCAACTCCTGCATTTGCATTGCTGCGTGCGTCAGACGTAAACATTCACAAATAGGAGAAGCAAGGGACCACACCTTGCGTGTGGCTTCAGGGTTCTTTGTTTTGTGCACCCAACCAAGACGATTGCTAATGCGGTGGACATGCACATCAACGCCGATACCCTCCGTCCTGTTTGCCGCGCCGAGATGTTGCAATTGTGGTGAAGGTCACGACAAAAGTAAGTGACAAGCTACCTTGCAAACTGGATATAAGAGGGACGTACTTGTGCCATGCACACTGCATTGTCAAATGCGCCATTTTCGGACCGACTCCAGGAAGCTTGAGCAGGCCCTCGTAGTCGGGCGGAATGTCA
The DNA here is from genome assembly GCA_902749335.1 of Acanthamoeba triangularis. Lineage (NCBI taxonomy): Eukaryota > Discosea > Longamoebia > Acanthamoebidae > Acanthamoeba > Acanthamoeba triangularis. The sequence goes on from CACVKS010000406.1 coordinate 10,442, forward strand.
TCGTCATACTCTTCGCGAAGGATTTCTGACGCGCGCTTGATGAATCTGCGAGATGCAGTTTACATTGGGCACCGCTTAGATAACTATGTGCGGGCACACGTACTTGGCCTTGTTCCTGTGAAACCCTACGTTTGAAATGAGCTCATCCAGCTCACTCTCAGGCGTATCCAATATGTTCCCAACGGTAAGCCCATGCTTCTGTGTGACGCAACAAGTAGTCAGGACCAGGCCGTTTTTGAAGGAGTGAAGCTTTTGGGTTATTGTACCTGCAATCGCCGAATGGCTGCCGCTGTCTGTTGATCCTTTGTTTGACTCGAGAGCATGAGCGCCACGAGGGTTTGATAGCGTTGCACCTTGGAAGAAGCAACGATGAGGAAAGCAATGTTGGATCGCAATGTGGGGTAGCGAGGACTACCTTAGGTTCGGCGTCCTCGGCCAACACTTCGCATCCCATTGAATCTACAGGCGCGTCTCTATTCTTGCGCATCTCCGTTATGCCGTCCCACACCTTGTGTACAAGGAGCAAAGACCATGTGAGGCAACTCGACAGCCGCATGGGAACAAGAAGGCCCTACCTCGGTCCAGTTTCGAGGTGCTTCCCGAGCCTCTGCGCTCTCGTTCTTCGTCCTGCTCCTCTTCTTTGGTTCCTTGCTGCACTTCCTGGCCTCTCGCTCTTCTTTGGCGGTGTCCTCGGCATCGCCCTCCTCCCGCACTTCTTGTTTCAAAGGCTGCTGAGCCAAGATCATCAATGAGCATCAATAATAAAGATATATATCAATTATTAATAATCTCATAATCAACGTTGCGATACTACCTCTGTGGTTGCTTCTCTGCCGCGCTTTCTGCGCCGAGACAGGGCCTCTGGGGAAGGTTTTATGAGGAGAGACGACAACAAGGGCAGGAGATGCAGGCCCGTACCCATCTCCGAACCAAACTGGCGAACAAAACGAGCGGAACACACAACCGACCGGCCTCCGCTCGAAGGATGCTGACCGCGGGCTCGAAGAACGGGGCTGGAAGAAGTCGTCCGCAGCAGCACGCCCCTGGCACGCCACAAGCACGACCTGCGCCGTAGTAGCATTGCGATCATTCCAGAGCCAGCGGCATTTTGCCTGGAAGAAAAAAGGTACTTTTTCTCTCTTTTTTTTGTTGACCGTTTGTGCGAAGAAGAGCGCTGGTTGGAGGTCGATCAAGGAGGCGTGATTTAATAGATATACAATTAATCCAAGGAAAAAGGAGAGGCTGGAGAAAGCGCTGGGTGGACCGAGGTGAGGAGAGATCGGTGAAATCGAGAGCTCTGGTACAGAATAATTCTATGATCCGAGGCTAGAGCGATTAGACCTTCATTTAATTATTCTACACGTGCGACCGAATCCCCACTAGTGAGGAACAAGTGGAGGAATCGAAGGAGAAAGAACTGTCGGTCTCTACGGCAGAAGAAGCTGATCTGATCGAGGGTCACCTGATTCCTACAAACCTACGAGGAATCTGTATTTTACACCACCATGGAGGGCTACACGATGGATGTGCATAGAACTATGCAAGCGACCGACAACACCACCAGCGAATCGCCCCCTTTCGGTACCGCACCATTAGCAGCTTATATATCAAGTCTATTTAAAACTATTATTTTTATTATTTTCCAGCAGCTCTTACGAGGGCACTTTTTATGCGGATCCACGATCTTTATTTCCACCTGCGAAATTGGAACATCTCAACAAAGATTTGCTTGGAGGATAAATTCTTACCAGATGACAAATTAAGCCAACGCTTTACCTGAACGAATAAATATTGGAATCGACTTATTATTATTATTATTATTATTTTGCATTTTTCCGGAACTCCAACTTACCTCCTGTCGTGCCTTGCCAGCTGAGGGCGAGCACGCGCCGTCCGACACCACCTTACACACCCTCGCGCCGTTTCGCGGGTACCTTCGCATTCCGCCTCCTTTTGCTGTGTGAAGCCTGCCTGCTGATTGCAAGTCCTACTTTGAACAGGTTTGTGCCCGTCTACACGCCATCGATGGTTCGCATGCCACTCACGATTACGCCCGAGGAGATAGCTACCCTCACCAAGAGGTACGGATTGCTGTTTCAACACACCCGCAGGTCGTTTCCCTCACTACAAATGCTAATTCTCGTGTTGTGTCTCTGCTGTGCTTATGCTAGTCCGCGTGAGGATGAACCGCCCATGGAGAAGAAGGACGTACTGCCATCAACACCAACCTCATCAAAGGCAAAGGGCGACTCTTCGCCCTCGCCATCGCCCTCTCCCTCTCAGGAGAGCGAGAAAACGGGCCACAAGCGAAAGCGGTACTCCTTTGCGCTCACACTTCCCAGCGCTATTAGTCGCAGTTGCCCACTCACGCCCCAAACAGAAGCGACCAATCTGCGGCCGAAGTGGGCTCGATTATGGAGGACATGCGCCAGGCCGGAGCACAGGACGGCATCACGACTACGACTGCCAGCACCCAGCGGTAATCCTTTGCTGTTTGACGCAAACGCACCCCGCTTCCTTGCAGAACTCTGATTGCTGACACGTTCGGTCTCCTCGCGCGACAGACCTCTGGGTGAAGGCGAAGCAGCGTTTCTGAGCCTGGTGATGCAAGCTGCCAACAGCGAGCCCATCGATGATATGTCGACCGAGCCGACTGCGTCGCTTCCCGACCAACTGCTCGAGTCCTTCATCGTCCGGTACGGTGTCTCTCTTTGTTTCTTCTTACTTGGAAAGTTTTGCCTTTTATTTTCCTAATTCTGTTGGTCGGCTTGCAGTGCTCATGCGATGAAGGACTCGTCGTCTTCATCGTCGGACGACGGACTCGGCGGCGTAGGGAAGAGGAAGTTCGATGAAGAGGGCGACCTCAACGAGCTTCATGACGACAAGACAGCGAATAAGAAGGAGTACGGACTCAAGATGCTGCGAAAGACCAGATCGGACGCCCTCGAAGGTCTGAGCTCGCTGAGCCGAGAGGGATCGTGGAGCGACGATGGCGATGGCGATGGCGTTGTTGACAGCGGGTCAGTACTGGACGCCAACTACGGCGCAGGCGAGGGCGACCGAGCCATGACCGACGTCAATCCCTCGGCTTCGAAGCGAAGGTACCCTCCCGACAGCGTCACCCCCACTCACACTCGGCGGCCGATACGAACTTGGTTACTAAGATCGTCAATTGCTTCTCTTTCCTTTCCCAATGCCCTGCCCAGGCCCGGCCGCCCACCATTGAAAAAGGAGAGCGGAGACCGGCGGTTCGAGGAATGGGGTCAAGCGGAGTCGGTGAAGAAACCGCAGGGTCGACGGGGTCCGGGCAGACCGCCGAAGAAGCAGGTAGCGGGAGGCAGCGAGGAGCTGTTCTCCTTCAACGAAGAGAGCCTCGAGGGCGAGAAGCGGGACGAGCGGGGTCGAGGTGTCGGCGGCAGAGGCGTCGGCAGCGAAGACCAGAGGGAGTTGGAGGACGCCGACGATGAGGAGGGCTCGGCGATGATGCTGGAGGGCAGCGACGATGGAGCCAAGCAACGACGACGAACGAGGAGCGCGGCCGGTGTACAAACGCGACGAGGAGACGGCGCACGAAGCTTCGGCAACGAAGATCACGAGCTGGCCTGGCAGCAAAGGAAAGACGAAGAGTCGGGCAACGACTGGCGGCGGCGGGCGTCAATGAAGGGCACGGCGAACGGTGGAGGTCGCGCGGATGAACGGGTAGCGGACGAGTGGAACAGCGACCAGGAGGAGGAGGAAGAAGAGGAGGAAGACGACGACGATGAAGACGAGTGGCACGACGACGAGGAGGACGAGTCGTGGGTGGACGCCAGCTCGGATGGCGAAAATGAAGCCACGCCCGAGGACGACGAGGAGGAAGCGGCCGTGGTGGCCGAACTGAAGGCCGCCGAGGAGATCAGGGCTGTGGCCGAGGTGATGAGGCGAGAGGAGGAGGACCTGCGCAGGGCCATCGCCGCTTCGATGGCGATGACCGCAGCAGCGCCCGGCGCGAGCACGGACGACCACCAGATGGTGCTGAGCGAGCCGATGCCCGAAAACCCCGAGAGGGCGGCCGTCAAAGTGGAGCCGTGGGTGCCCGCGAAGACCGAGACGCCCCTCACGCTCCGCCGGCTTCGGTACGTACCTTCTTGAAGCACCTCCACCCCACTCTTTTGCTTGTAGCCTCAGCGCCCACGCGTCCTCGCTCACGACCAACGACACGACACGACAGGCCGCCGTGGTTGGATGCGTTCCAAGAATTCCAAGCACGGGGCATCTCTTTGGAGGAGTGCAAGGCCGAGGTCGAGCACACGTGGCAGTCGTTCCTGGCCGAGGGGACCGACAAGCGGGCGTGGACCAAGGTGCCCCCGACGGTCACCACCTGGGAGGGCATCGTCGAGTTCGTGCAGGAGCGAGCGCGAGAGACGCAGGAGGAGGAAGACCGAGAGCGAAAAGAGAGGAGAGAGAAGCGAAAGAAGGAACTCGAGCAGTTGGCCGAAGACGCCAAGAGGGCCAAGGAGGAAAATGCTGAGGAGGAAGAGGACAACGAGGAAGAGGAGGAAATGGGCGATGGTGGCGATGAGGAGGATGAGAGGGACGACGACGATGACGACGACGAGGAGGAGATGGATGACGACGATGATGACGAAGATGACGGGGACGACAGGAGGCGAAGCCTCTACCAGAGGCGAACGAGGTCCGGCGGCAGGAAGGCTGGCGGCCGATCAAAGAAGAAGAGGGACATGGTGGCCCAGCTGCTCGACTGCTTCAAGGAGAAGGACCTCGAGAAGGTGCTCGTGGTCAACGCGGCCGCGCGAAAGAGGAAGCCGCCGCGCAAGTACGGCATCGACGAGTGGTACAACCGCGGGTGACCGGTCTTCTCGCGAGCAACGCAACACAACATCTCTTAAGAACCACATCACACACTACACTTTCTCTTATGTATCTTCTCAACCCTATCTAGCTTTGTATGCATGTATCCACACCATTCCCACCGCCCCGAACCACTAAGAGCCCAAGACACCTGATTCACTTCTTCCCGTCTTCTCTTTTCCCTGCGTGGTCTAGCGCCTCACAAAAAGCGACAGTGACGTAGCGCAGGAAGCGGGGCTAATGCTCCTCAACTCTGACTCACCCCCTCCGGCTCCCAGCCACGGACCTGTGGTTGCCCACCGGAGCCCTCGGGAGCCTAAAGAGGCGTTGATCGATCCTGGCCGAGCTCTGTCGCTGCGTCTTGCGGACGCGAGAGGCTATTTGTGGTTAAGATGGCGGCTGACGTCAAGCAAGCAACGAAGTCGAGGAGTTTTGGGTGTGATGCAGCTGCGAGGCTACACACAATATAATATTATTTGAGCTTTTTGTTTTCTTTTGATTTACACATTAGGTGCCGGCAAGGGCGGACTTGGCTTACTGGACGGGGATGTTCCACCTGAAGGAGAACCACTGCTTCTGCACGGAGGTCTGGACGGCCTGAGCCCAGAAGCGGTACTGGAGGCCGGTGCGGGTGACGTAGGTGTAGTCGAAGACGAGGGTCTCGAAGTCGCGGCAGAGCATGGGCTTGCCGAGCGAGTAGCGGCCGCCGTGGTTGTCGATGACGGGGTTGACGCCGAGGATGGTGTCCATGGTGATGTCACCGTTGGAGCGGGTGATGGTGAAGCTCAGCTGGGTGTTGTCGAAGCCCTTCTGGGTGAGCTTGGTCTTGAGCTGCTCGATGACGCCGGCCTCGACGGTGGTGTTGCCCAGGTCGACGTTCTGGGTGATCTGGGCGAAGTAGTCCCTGAACTCCTTGTAGGTCGAGCGCTCCGAGTAGAACTTGAGGATGTTGGAGAAGGCGGGCTGCGCCGGGTCGTACTGGCTGTCCTGGCAGAAGAACAGGGTGGCCTGCGCGGCGTTGATGACGAAGAAGAGGGCGAAGAGGGCGAGGATGGCCTTCATGTTGGTGGTGGTTTTACAGGTAAGAGTAAGGTACAAGTTGTTGTTGGTGGTTGTGGTTGCTTGAATGAATGATGCAGGAGCTCCTCCGCTGTATTTATCGAGGCAAATGGACACACAGTAAAAGCGGATACAAGGTAGTGGAGCGACCAATGGGCCGATGTCGGTTTAATGGGCTGTTTTGTGGTTGGTGCATAACTTAGGGAGAACCCGATCAGCTCAACCCGCACCCTGCAGCACCGATGGTCCGTCGCCATTGGCTCTCGGTTGCTTGTTGCAAGGCGTGGTTTACCTTAACCAAGGCCCTGGGAAACCGCTATCTTTAGCGAACGTGTTCACGTGGCGATCTCTCCGCGATCTCCGTTCGCCAGCCTCCTTAAATTCTTTCACTCAAGTTTTATGTCCTGGTCGACCATGGTGCCTCACGCTCCGTTTTCGTGTGTCGCTTCTTCTTCGTCCGCTGCTTGTTGATGTTCCAGGATGTCCTCCAGGAAGTGGGCCACCCGACGGGCCACCGGGCTCGAGTGCTTCAGCACAAAGGCGTGCGGCACCTCCTCGTCGGCCAGGTGCACATGTCCTGACGACCACCACACCACAACAGCGTAAGAAAAATAAGAAGATCGCAAGGTGAGTAGACAGTGACAAGTGTTGGTAGTGATGGTTGGTATGGTACCGTCGGGCATGAGCATCTTCATGGCGTCGTGGAACTCCATGGGCGTGTAGGGATCGGTGCGGCCGTAGAGGAAGAGCAGCGTGGGCCGCACCTCGTGCTCGTCGTGTCGGAGCAGGTCTTCGTCGAGGTCGAGAATCTCGTAGGCCTCCAGGTAGGCCATGTACAGCACGTTCTGTATCGTCGTGTAGCTGGCAAGTGGGGAAATCGTGGTTAGACTTTGAGGTGCGGCCAATGTTGAGCCGATGAAGGTGAAGTGGGGGGGATGTTAGTGTAGTACTTGAGCATGCCCGCGACGAGTTCGCGTGTGGATTGGTCGAAGTTCGATCGCGCCAGGGACAAGATTGCGCGCTTGACGAAGGTGGGAATGCAGTGCACGATGCAGCCGATGAGCTGCCGCAGGCCCGGCCGCATGATCACCTGGTCATTCATATGACAACGAGCGGCAAAGGCCACGAGCGATGATCAGGTGATGACCTCGGTGAGGGTGGCGGCGATGGCGGTGCAAAGCCCGCGTGTCTTACCTTGACCGGGGGCGGGAGACCCTGGTAGAGGTCCCTCACCGTGGGGAACAGGTTGATGACCTTGAGAATGGGAAAGTCCGGACGTCTCTTCGTCACCTGTTGCGGCGCACAATGGTTGGTGAATGTGAGAGTGTCGTGTGTGAAGACAATAGTGAGTGCGGTGTGCTTTGCGGAAGCGACAAGGTTGTGAAAGAAGAGGTCACCTGAAGAGAGATGTAGGCTCCGACCGAGTGGCCCATCAGCACGAATCGACTCTTCCCGCCAAAGCTGTCCAAATAGTCGACTGCACGCCCCGAGGAGTAAGGCCAGAGCCTCAGCGCGGGCTGCAGTGCCGCGCAGTGCAGAGTTCAGGTGTGCGCGAGTACTCTTGTGCCGAATTTGGTCCTGCAGCGTGTAGATGGCGTCGCCGTTGAGCTGCTGGGGCGCGTGGCCTGCGTGCCCCACTGCTCGCCCACAAGTGCAAAGACAGAAAAACAATAATAATTGATTATCGAATATTAAATGAATTAAAATAGAGAGAATCGCACCGCCGACAATCGAGTATCTCTGCTCGAGAAGGTGGAAGAGCTCCGTGATGAACTCCACATAGAATTCAATTGCGCCAGGATTGCCTGTGAAATATCAATTGGAAGATTAATTCCAAATCGCGACGCTGGCTGGTGCAGGCCACCGAACCGGGAACTACGACGAGCGTGATGTCGCTCACGGGTTCTTCGGCGCGAAGCACAAAGGCCTCGGTACGGATGCCACCGACCTCGATTATCTGTTTCATCTTTGCCAAAATAATGCAATAACTAACTATTATTTTGATATTTATTTATATAAATATATAAATAAAAAATTCCACGTCGGCAGCTGGGTGGAGATATCCCCTTCTTATTTACAGTGCAGAGTTGAATTGACAAAAGTGAGGGGTCCTGGCGGATCAGTAGGCCGGGTGGTGGACTGCGTCGAGACGGGCTCGCGCTCCGTCGTGCCCCTGGCCTGCGGCCTGCTCGAGCCAGTAGACGCCGAGCTCCACATTCGCCGGCACGCCCCGGCCTTCGAGGTGCACCACGCCCACCGCGAACTGGGCTCGCGCCACGCCCTGGTTGGCCGCCTTGGTCAGCCACAGGGCCGCCACCGTCGGGTCCTTGGGCACGCCTCGGCCGTTGGCGTACATGACCCCGAGATGGAGCTGCGCGTCGGCGTGGCCCTGCTCGGCGGCCATGCCGAACCAGTTGGCTGCGATGGCCGGGTTCTTCTCGACCAGGTGGCTCCACCCCGAGAAGTGGGCCACGCCCAGCCGGAACTGGGCGCCGGCGTGGTTGCCCTGGTCAGGGTAGGCCGCGCGCTCGTAGTGCTGGAGCGCCTGTTGCTCGTCGGGCTTGACCCCGCGGCCCTGCTCGTAGGCCCGGCCCAGCCCGAATTGCGCCGTCGCAGCAAACTCGGGGTCATCGCCCGCGGCGGCCTTCTGGTACCAGTAGACCACTTGYCAGTCGTCCGTCGCCACGCCGCGGCCGTCCCACAGAGCCTCGGCCAGCTCGCACTGCGCGCCAGCGTGGCCCTGCTCGGCCGCCTTGCGCACCCAGTCGACTCCAGCCTGCGGCTCGGCGGCCTGGCCGTGCCGGCCGTGAATCAGGGCGGCGCCCAGCTCGAACTGGGCTTTGGCGTGGCCCGCGCCGGCGGCCCGCTTGAGCCAGCCGACGGCCAGCCGCTCGTTCTGGGCCATGCCCTGGCCCAGGATCAGGGCGCGGGCCAGGTGGTACTG
>CACVKS010000407.1:0-17997 GCA_902749335.1 Acanthamoeba triangularis
GATCGAAGGGCACGAGAAGGCGAAGGGAGGGGGCAGGGGGAGGAGAGGAGAAGAAACAAGCGACGGACCGTTTGAGGCAGGAGTGGATGGCTTGGAGAAGGACAAGTAGCCCCTTAGCTTTGTTTTGCTGTTGGTGCACACCGGGCGTCCCAACGACGGCCCCCACGTAGGAGCCACCACTGCCCTGCATCTCTCTCTCTCTCTCTCCCTCTTCTTCGTGCCCTTACCCTCCCTCAATCAATCAATCCGAAAACAAGTTGGCTGCTTGCACTTCCCTTTCGTTCGAGTTGCGCGGGGGCAAACGCCAAATAAATACTCGCCAATAACCGTGGCCCGAAATTGCACCACGCCCATTGGGACAAACTGACGCCCGCCCGATCGCTGCAGGCTGACGCTCAGCCAGCCGTGCTGGGCGTCTAGCACCAACCCAGCTGGACCATACCCTGGCCGAGCGGGGACCACCACGGACAGCTGCCAACCGGGTCGGACCCGCAAGAGGAGATGCCCTGGTGTCTGTGGCTACTGTGCCTCATAAGGGAAGAAAGAGGTGCCATTCCCTCTGGGGCGGATGAACGACAGGTCGTGCGGAGAGCAAGCGTTGTGGTAGATGGTTGGTTGTGGCACGGCAATGCCCGTAACCGTCAACCAAAGAATGAAGGAATGCCAAGTATTAGAGCCCAACACGCAGCTGCGCTAGTACTGGCGTTCTGGGCTTTTCTGCGTATCTGGTTCTTCGCATCTTGGAGTTGGGATCAGCCACCGTCTTCTCCATCTGGCACGCAGGCATCAATAGGAGCCGTTGCAACCTGCAAATCGGCTCGATTTCGAATCTAATCTGAACGATTGCGGATTTGAAGTGCAAGATGAGAAAATCGACGGATGGAATGGAGGAGGAATACAACACAACAATAGAAACGTCGACTGAGCTGGTGCTCGTGTCCACATTTGACGAGGAGGGCAAGGAACAATACGTCGAAGACCTCTACCAGGAATTCAGAATCACGCGAGACTTTGGCGCTGCTGGTACAGCTCCTCTCAAAATCTCGCCTTCCAATCGACTGGAATTCGACCTCGCTACATCGACTGATCCTCTCATCGTGCAGGAGGCAGCGAGATTTCGAACAAGGACAGCGTCCTTGCTGAGATTGACCGCGCCCTCGGTACATTGCCGCTCTCCTTTCCTTCCCCAGCTTGCCACCTTTGGCCAGAGATCACGGCCCGCCATCTCCGCCTCATCTCACCAAAAACACCCGTCTATCTGGGGTGCGTGCTGCGTGACAAAGGCGTGGACAAGCCACCGGCTGTGGAGTATATCTTCGTGGAGCCCTACGCCGACTTTGGCCTTCCTTTCTCGTCCTACGGCTTCTCGCGCAATCCCTACGGCCAGTACGACGCTCCTCCTCCTCATCACCTCCTCCTTCACCAGTCATCAACCACTCATGCACCTCTCCCCGTACGCTCTCAGCGCTGCGGTGCGATATACGCTCCCCAACGGCGAGCAGAAGCTGATGAACATCGTCGGCCAGCCGCACAAGGAGATGGTCAACTTTCTCGACCCGAGCGAGTACCTCTACGGCACCTGCTTTGACAACGGTGCCGAGCAGGGAGGCGTCTACAATCGGTACCTACCCCACCGCTCTCTCCGTCTCTGTTGTGAAGTCTTTCCATCTGACCTTTGTGCCGGGTGTCCGCACAGAACGATGATCTCGGTACGCATCGAAGAGCTACCGGCCGAGCAGATCCTACTGATGCACGAGTACTACGAGCGACTCAAGCGGAAGGAGGTCGAAAAGGGCGCCAAGTTCTCCCTGCTCTTCTCCCCACTGTACAACTTCCTTGCCGGTACCTCCGCCCTCCTACTCACCGGCACTGGCCGTCGCGGCTCGCGCAAGCTTTGCCCTCTCGACTTTGGTTTCTGTGGCAAAATGGGATGATGACCACCGCTTTCTTAACTCACAGGTTGGTTGCCGATGGCGTTGGCCGAGAGGGGCAACTGTGCACGATACACATCGAAGGGTCTCGAGGAGGGGCGCATCATCAAGCACGCCTCCATGTGGCCCAAGTCACTCTGGGTATGCAGCTGCGGCCCCGCCCGGCGCGCCTCTTTGTGGCCACCTTGGCGCCTTCTTAATGATCGCCCGTTAGGTGGAGCTGTTCGAGGAGCACGGCAGGGACAACCCGGATAACGTGCACGTGGTCACTTATCGTCAGGTGCGGTAGCAAGATCACCTCCTGCGCCATTGCCTTTGCCCAATGCCACAGAGTCCGTGCGACTGACCTGACGATTCCGCGCGTCTCCGTGTGTGTGTGCATGGGAGTGCGCAGGTGAGACACGCCAAGCGGGCGTACGGGGCGGATTCGCGGTCGATCTCGGCCGTGGCGCCGTTCAATTCGATGGCCAACATCCTCTACTTCAACCTCGAGCGCTTCGCCAACGTTATCGTTGGTACGCCCGCCCTCCCTCTCGAGACGTCTCTCCCGATCTTCATCAGCTCAACGAACGGCTTTCCTTCGTCTTTTTTTCAGAGGTGCCGATGAACAGTGTGAGGGCCGAGGTGCGATTAGTCGACAAGCCCGCACGTCCATCCTGGTGGAGGTGTGTACCACTTTGCTCTCTTCCACTTGTTGTTCGCTTTGCGTGTCTGTTGTCTACGACGCAGCGGTGAAAACGATGGCTCACGACTGCGTCGTGATACAGACACCACCGGTTTTCGCTGACGACGGTGACGATCGCGTCGGCACTGTTGCTGATGGGCTTCTTCTCCAAACGCGGTCGACCGTTCAGCACCTCCAACGCCTTTCTCACCTTCTAGTCCTCTCACTCTCGTCTGGGTAGAAGTTTCGCTTATTTATTTATTTAATTAATTGTCACAAACAACAAAGAAACCAATACCCTCTGTGATCTCCCTGAGCACCAAGAACCCCACAAAGCACAAACCAACCGTTACAGCGTGCCGATTGGTCGGCCTCTTATGTTGGGGCCATTATGCGAGATTTCACTGTACTTCACTACAATCATGTTTGGCCGTGGCGAGCACGGGCTTGAATCGGCGGAAAAGTCCCTCGTTTGCTCGCCGGGCTGATGTGTTCGACAGCGACGGACGTACTCTACATAAATACAGGAAGAAGAACAGTACATCTCACACAACTCACCAACATCAACCTCTTCAAGTCAATCAAGCAAGTCTTCGCTAGCAACCCTTACTACATCAACAATCATGAACTCCCTCGTGAAGCTTCTTGCGGTGGCCTTGGCGGCTGTGGTGGTCGTCTTGGCGTTTGTTCCGGCCGGAGTGGATGCCGACTGCCAGCTGGCCCTCACGACCTGGTACAGCAAGCAGGGCGACTGCCAGGGCCAGAGCGGTTGCTCGGCAGGTTTGGTGCCCAATGGCTGCAGCAAGCTTGGTGACCAGTGGGTCGACGTCGACTGCGCCAACGAGAGGGTGCTCATCTACTCCACTCAGGTACACCCCTTGTCTCTCTTTGCTTGTTGTTCTATCTCCTTGTGGCTCACCCTGTTCGGCCATCCTCATCTTCACGTGTGAACAGGAATGCGGTGGTCAGTCTATTGGCACGCTGCTTGATGGTCAGTGCAAGACCGCGCCCAAGCCGATTCCCCTGTCGTGGAAGGCCAACTGGGGCGACTCCTGCAGCTCGGCCAGCGCCCTCCTCTCATGGATCAGCTACCTGACCTTCTAACCCCCGCGTGCCCGGACGTTCTTCCGTTCATCTTCCTTCCTTCGTCTCAATAGTGAGCACCCTCTGCTAACGATAGCGTCACAATGTATTTTCAACTTATCATTCTTTTGGTTTCTTGCATAAACATCAACCATTACCAGTCACGTACCCCCACCACTACGCGCCTTCCATTCATGAAACCGCCGCGGTTGGCTGGTTCGTTTTAGTGTCGACTATATGCGTATTCAGCGCATGGTGAGTGGAGGAGAAATACACAGGAAGCGCGTGACCACAACAAACAGATGGAGAAGGAAGACACCGCAGGAAGTCCTCGCTTCTGCTACCTCGCAGGTCCTGACAGTGCGGAGCTATTCAAGCATCCCCTCGACGCCACGGTCCGCAGCGGGCAGTGTAGTTGGTTTCGCCTGCTCACGGGTGGCAGCAACTTCCGGCACGGGGTGGACCTGTTCCTTCACGGTCGCGTCATTCCCGCCTTCAACCCGGGAGAGGAACGCGAAGACCGCACCGAACGGGTCTCGCTGGCCGACCGCGGGGTGCCGGAGCGCGGGCTCGTGCTGTGCGTGGCCTTTTGGAGCCGCCACGACGTGCGCCTGGCGCGCAGGCCCAAACATACCATCCTGGACCTACCCACCATCACCGCCACGACCAAGGGGTCTAACCTCGAGTTTGATGAGCGCGCTCAACGACGAGGTTGAGTCCACGAGCCCTGCACCGCACACCTAATGCTTTCCCCTGACTAGCATCGTGCGATGTGTGGTGTCATTGGTCATGTGCTTTAACAGCTAGGCGCATCAAGTGCGACCTGCAGAGCATCGAACAGGCCATCAAGCACGATGGACTGAATGTACAAGTGGTGCAGACGGCTGACGATCAATCATGGGTGGAGCTGATGATGCCTGGACCGTCAGGCAGCTTCTACGAAGGCACGTTGTTTAACTAGGACATTGGCGTTGCGGTTGATGTTAACAATCCAAGGGTTGCCAGGTGGTGAGTTTGTGCTGCGGATCGTCTATTCGCCCTACTGGTCCATCCATATCGGCATGGTGACCCCGGTGTACCATCCGACAATCGGGCCACATGGCGAGGTGGCCATCGTCATGACCGAAGACCTCGACGTCCCGTATTGGCCCGCCTCCGCCACTGACTGTTTATCTTGTAGACAGTCGTGATACTCACATGATCACCATGTCATTGCATGGGTGCGTGGCGCAGGCACACGCACAGCTCGCTGCCGGCGTTGCGCTCCCTCGCTCGCCAGCTGGCGACCTACGCCTTCTCCGGCCCACACACCGACGCGCTGCTCCGGTGCTTTGCTGATGCCAAGGCCAAGGCCGTGGGAAAGGCCATGAGGGAGTTTTACGAAGATGAATGGGTGAGCGGAGGCGAAGAGCGGGCGCGCGAGACGGCCCGACAGTGGACGTGGCACTACGCCACGGCACACGGGCAGGCCTATCACCGCGACGGCCTGCAGTGCACCACCATGGCCCAGCTCGCTTCCCTCATCGCCGCTGACTCCCAGGTAACTTGTGCTGTCCTTCACAGATCAGAGTTAACACGCGATGTGTTGGCCACAGCTGCGGCGGGAGGTGCAGATGGTGCTGCTGGTCATGTGTCGCCTTCAGACCGTGAATGAGACAAGCGGAGGGCTGCCAGTCGAGTTGGTGATCGAGATCTTGAAGCGCCTCGCAAGTCACCGCGCCCCTTCCCCCTCTCTCCACCACCGCAGTATCGAGGCTGTTGCAACTTGATCAAGTTCGACATGACGCTTGGTTCCCTTGCTCTGGCCCTGATTGGCCCGAGAAAGAAACAAAGAAATGTGAAAGAAAAAGCGGGAAAAGAGAAAATAAAAAAGATGAAGGAGGAGCAGGACGAGACGGGTAGTCCCCGCGGGTTCTGCTACCTGGCCGACTACGACAGCCCACAGCTGCAAAAACACTCCCTCAATGACACCGTCAGCAGGGTGCACAGAAGTTGGGTCCACATGCTTGCGAGCGGCAGCCGCACGCGCACCCAGCCCGTAGTTGACCTGTGCCTCCACGGTCGCGTCCTTCCTGCCTTCAACAACCCGGCCGCCGCCACCACCCCCGCCGACAGCGAGCGCAAAGGGGACCACCAGGTCTCATTGGCCGACTGCAGGGTGCCGGAGGGTGGGCTCGTGCTATGCGAAACCTACCTGAGCCGCCATCGGTCCCGCCTGACGAGCAGGCCCAAGCACACCATCCTGCCTCTACCACCCACCCCGCTCCCTGAGTTGGACGAGCGCACCCACAGCCGAGGTCGTGGCCTTGCATTCATCTCGTCTGGTCATCGTAAGTGCTAAACAACTGGTGTGCCGTGCAGCGTTTCGCACTAAGTGGGACCTGCAGAGCATCGGCCAGGCCATCCAGTATGACGGACTGGGCGTCCGAGTGGTGCGGGTGGCCAAGGATCAATCGAGTGTTGAGCTGCTGATGGCCGGGCCACCGGGCAGCTTCTACGAAGGCACGCCGCGGGGCCGTCCTGGTGGTGGCACGAGTGTTGTGTGTGTGGTTTGTTGATTGGTGCGTTGGCGATTCTGTTGTTAACCGTACCCTGTGGCCCATACAGGTGGCGAGTTTGTGCTGCAGCTCGCCTACTCACGTGATTGGCCCATAGAAGGGGTCCGGGTGCGCATGATGACCCCGGTGTACCACCCAACGATCGGGCCGCGGGGCGAGGTGGCCATCATCATGACCGAAGACCTCGACGTCCCGTATATAGATACCCGCCAACCACTTGTGTCATGTTTTTTATCTTCTACTGACATGATCACCATGGCATTGCATGGGTGCGTGGGTGCAGGCACACGCACAGCTCGCTGCCGGCGTTGCGCTCCCTCGCTCGCCAGCTGGCGACCTACACCTTTGCCGGCCCACACGTCGACGCGCTGGTCCAGTGCTGCAGGGAGCGCGAGGCCACATTTTTCTCCGCCGAGGCCAAGGCCGTGGGAAGGGCCATGCGGGAGTTCTACGAAGATGAATGGGTGAGCGGAGGCGAAGAGCGGGCGCGCGAGACGGCCCGACAGTGGACGTGGCACTACGCCACGGCACACGGGCAGGCCTATCACCGCGACGGCCTGCAGTGCACCACCGTGGCCCAGCTCGCTTCCCTCATCGCCGTCGACTCCCAGGTGACGTCATCCGTCGGCGCTGAAAACAAAGTTGTTCTCCCTAACATCAACACTTGCGCAGGTGAAGCGAGACGTGACGATGGCGCTACTAGTGCTGCGTCGCCTCCACACTGTGAACGAGACAAGCGAGGGGCTGCCGGCCGAATTGGTTGTTGAAATTTTGAAGTATCTGGCCAGCCATCGTGCTCCCCCACCATCCTCCCATCACCGCACCGTTGAGACCTGGACGAATGCAACATGACGCTTGGGCGGATTGTCGCACCTGCCAAATATTAGACTTGACCAACAGAATGGTTTTCACCATCAATCACAGCGTGGACCATTTACCATACCACCATCAGCAAGCGTCAGCCTCGCACCTGTGGCGCACTCCCACCTTCGGCCAGCAACACCTCCACTCTCTCGTTCGTGGGCCAGCCCACCAGAGTGAATAGGATGGTGGCTCGTGGCCTTGTGGATGAGCTTTTATTCACCACTGGTGGTGCGATAGAAGGATGGTGGGGGCACCCGGTGGCCAGCAAGATACTTCAAGATCTCCACGACCAACTCGGCTGGTAACCCCCGGCTTGTATCGCCCACGGTCTGGTAGCGATGCAGCACCAGAAGCGTCATCATCACTTCGCGCCTCAGCTGCACGATGTACAAACACGGAGAACGAGAACATGCTCAGAGAACTCCTAAGTACAACGGCGCTAGTCACCTGGGAGTCAGCGGCGATGAGGGAAGCGAGCTGGGCCACGGTGGTGCACTGCAGGCCGTCGCGGTGATAGGCCTGCCCGTGTGCCGTGGCGTAGTGCCACGTCCACTGTCGGGCCGTCTCGCGCGCCCGCTCTTCGCCTCCGCTCACCCATTCATCTTCGTAGAACTCCCGCATGGCCCTTCCCACGGCCTTGGCCTCGTCAAAGCACTGGACCAGTGTGTCGGCGTGTGGGCCGGTGAAGGCGTAGGTCGCCAGCTGGCGAGCGAGGGAGCGCAACGCCGGCAGCGAGCTGTGCGTGTGCCTGCACCCACGCATCCATGCAATGCCATGGTGATCATGTCAGTATCATGACTGTTTTACAAACTGCCACTAGCGGGTGTGTGTTAATACGGGACGTCGAGGTCTTCGGTCATGACTATGGCCACCTCGCCATGTGGCCCGATTGTCGGATGGTACACCGGGGTTACCACGCGGAGCAGGAGGACGCCGGTGGTGGGCCAATGAGTCGAATAGGCCAGGCGCAGCACAAACTCACCACCTAGACGCCCTTTCAGTCATCAACACCGCCAACACTAACGAAAAGCTACAAGGTCAAGTCAAGTTGCGACCAACGCAACGTGCCTTCGTAGAAGCTGCCCGACGGCCCAGGCATCATCAGCTCCACCCATGATTGATCGTCAGCCACCTGCACCACTTGCACCTTCAGTCCGTCGTGCTTGATGGCCTGTTCGATGCTCTGCAGGTCGCGACTTGCTGTATGCGTGCACACGACACACACACCGCGTCAGTAGGGCCTAAAATCGTTGTGCTTCGGGTGTATGTGTAACGACCTCGGCGCTGGTGGCGGTCCTCCAAATTGGGGGTAGATTGCGGGGTCGCTGGTGGCAGGCCCAGGATGGTGTGCTTGGGCTTGCGCGCCAGGCTCACCTTGTCGGTCCGAAAGCCCACGCACAGCACGATCCCACCCTCCGGCACCCCGCGATCGGCCAGCGTGACCTGGATTCCGAGGGCCTGCTTGTGCCCCGCAGAGGTGGTTTTTGGTGTGAAAACTGGAAGGACGCGACCGTGCAGGTACAGTTCGGCCCACCGCGGTCTGCAAAACGTGTGCGACCCACACCAATTTCTCTGTGCGCTGTAAACTGTGGAGTTGAGGGGCTGCTTGAGGCGCTTTGCGCTGTCGTAGCCTGCCAGGTAGCAACAGCGAGGACTTTCTGTGTCTCCCTCCATCTTTAAGACAAAGTTATCTATCTACATTTGCAGATAATTAGTGTTTTTCTTTGCTCATTTTCCAATGTTTTTATATTATCTGTTCTCGCAGTTCAGAGAAGACACGACTGCGAAACAGGGAAGGTGACCAAAAGCCAACAAAGATAACAAAGTCAAGTACAAGATAAAGAACAACAAGACACTGGAACAAGATGCAAATCTTTGTGCGCACGTTGACGGGCAAGACGTTTACGATCGAAGTGGAGGAGAATGCGTCTCTGCAGCAGGTCATGGACAAGGTGCAGGACCTGACCGGCGTGCCTCCCGCCCAGCAGCGCCTCATCTTTGCAGGCAGGCAGCTCGAACCAGGCCGCACCCTCGCCGACTACAACATCCAGAAGGAGTCCACCCTCCACCTTGTGGAGCAACTTCGTGGCGACTAAGAACTCAGCCCCTCTAATTGTTTAACTCTCGCACCCTACCATTAAAAAACCATCAAAACAAGAGTTAGGTGCCTTTCTGCCGAAACTTATCGCCGCACCACTCGCGCCTGTGGTGATCAGCCGAGGACCGCGCGGATGATGTCAGTGAGTGAAAGAACGGCGATTGGCTTCTCGCCTTTGTCAGTGATCCAGAGCCTGTGCACGTGCGCCTCCACCAGTTTGTTGATCGCCACACCCAACTGCTCCAATGTAAGAAACGCACATCAGAACTGGGTTTGTGGCAGGCAGCAATGGTTCATACCTGGTCTGTGGGTGCGCAGCGCACACTCTCACTGGCGGGCTTGTGTCTCGGGTGACTCAAGAGGAACTCGCACACCGGCATTGTCAAGGTGTGAAGGTTCTCTTCGCCCAGACCTGTGCTGTCAAACCAAGCACCGAGTTGAGCTATTGTTTCGATCAACGCTCCCAGGGGAGTAACGGACCGCGGAGGTCGGAGGCCGACAGGGTGTCAACCAGCTTGCCATTCTCGTCCACCACAGCTGCAGGGCAGAGAAGGTGGTGAACGTTGATCCACGCAGACTTGAGTAAGGGAGGGGCGCTACCAACGGCGCTGACGTTGTGGCGCAGTAGATGCCAATAGGCAGTGACGGTGGACTTTCGCGGGGAGACGCTGAGTACGTGCTTAGGGATGTTCAGTTGCCCCACGGGAGTGTGGAGGACCTCGGCAGCGATTTTGTCGGTGTTGCTCCGCAGGTACTGCGCAACGTCTGTCTGCGACAGCACCCTCACCGGATGAGCGCGCTCAATCACCAGAACCCGATGTTCTGCACCACACACAAGCCAAACATTAGATGATGCTGTGACCATGGGAATGTGGCTCCACCTCCTTGTCGCTGGCCCATGATGGCGGCCAGCTCGCCCAGCGTGGTGTCTGTTGTGATGATTTTCACGTCCCGCGTCCTGCCAAGACCGCAGTGAGTGAGGAACAGCACAAACTGTAACTGTTGCATCAACTTGAGGAGAGGGCACCTGGGAAAAAGGGCCAGAAGGTCTCCGGCAGTTTTGCCCTCCAGCGAGGACCATCGCAGGGCTGTGTCCTGCGCTCCTGACGGTTCACCTTTCAAGTTTTGGGTGGTGTAGGCCACCATATCCAGCACGTCGATCAGCCCCAACACATCTTGTGCACAACAAACAGTACTTCAGTTGGTTCCTTCAATGTAAAGAACAGGTAAACCAGAGGCAAGACAGAGAACTGAGAAGTGGGCCAGGCCCGGTGGTGCTGTCCCTCTCCACGACGGGGAGGGAAAGGATGCGGAAGTAGTTGAGCATGGCCAGCACTTGGCGTAGGCTGGTTCCCTTCTCCACATAGTAGAGAGGCCTCTGGCCTGGGTCTCCAAGAACCTCCCTTATCTTGGTGTGCTTCAGGAAGTCCATCGCTCTCGCTTCAATGCGCTGTGCGGGAGAAGCGAGTGGCCTCACCCTTCGATCAAGGCTCTATTGTGTGAAAGGACTGCAAGATGCGTGCACCACATGGCAGTGAACGAGACGCGAAACTTGCCCCGCTTCCCCAATTACCAGCCGACAATGCAAGGAATGTTGCTGTCTGTGTCCGCAGAGGAGACCGAGGCAGTTGTACAGAGCCGGTCCCATGGCTAGCGGAGGCACCTGGCAGTCAACGGGAAGCAAGTTGAACCACGGCACCAAACATTCGGCCGCGGTGGTAGGCCAGCCTTTGCGGAGTGGCGTAGTGCGACTGTTAGGCAATCTTGCCGTGTAGTGTGGGTGACCGAGTCATCCGCACACGTACCGCACCTCTCACACGTAAGTGGCGGCGGAGAGACCACTTCCGCCAGCAGGCCGGGCGTTAGCCAGGAACCCAGCCCAACGACGAGGTGCCTCTCGTACACTTCCACTTATTTTTTTTTTCTCGTTTCTCGTATCTCTTCTCAAAGCAGGGGAGGAGAGGGCCGCTGCCAGCTTGCACACAAGTCAACAAGATGCAACTCTTTGTGCGCACGTCGACTGGCAAGTCGTTCGTAATGGAAGTGGAGGAGAACGCGACTCTGCAGCAGATCATGGACAAGGTAGAGGACAGGACCGGCATGCTTCCCGCCCAACAGCAACTCTTCTTTGCTGGCAGGCGGCTCGAACCAGGCCTCACCCTCGCCGACTACAACATTAAGAAGGAAGCTACCCTTGACCTCATCGATGACTGAGCCGAAGCCCCCCCCCCAATCATTTACACTTGACCACTTAACACGCTACCCTGTGCTATCTCTGGGATATGTCATGATTTGTTTTCAATATATATATATATATCTATTTGTTTAAATATATATTGTAATTTTTTAGGAATTTGTTTTTTAAAAAACAAAGTCGCAGCACGGGGGCTATGCAGATCTTTGTGCGCACGATGACTGGTAAGACAATAACGGTGGAAGTGGAGGATACCACTACACTGCAGCAGGTCATCGACATGGTGCGGGACCAATAATGATGTTAACATACTTACCACGCGGTGTAGCACCCCCTCACACATCACGACTACTCTGTCTGCATGTCATCTCCTTGTCCGCCACCTTCCTTCTCGCTGGTCTCGCCATCTCGCTTCGCCTCCGCCGGCTCCTGTAGCGTCTTCTGTTTCTTTGCCTTGATCTCGTCGCCTTCTTCCTCCTCATCAGCCTCCTCGTTGTCCTTCTTCTCTTTCTTCTTCGTCGCTTCGTCTACGACCACCGCAGCTGCGGCTTCCTCCGTTTCGCTCTTCTCCTTCTTGACCTCGGTCGCCAGGTCTGGCGTCGCCGCCTTCTTCTCGAGCTCGCTGGCCTCTGTTGTTCGCTGCTTCTCGGCCTGCTGTTGCGCCTGCAGTTGTTGCTTCCCTCGCTCCTTCTGGTCTTCCCGCTGTTTCCGCTCCTTCTCCCGCTCCTTCTCCTCGCGCTTGCGCTGGAGGGCCATGGTCTTCTTGACCAGCGCCAGCCGCTGCTTGTGGCCCTCTGGGAGAGGCCGCTTGAGCGACGCCACGGTCGACTGCGTCAACGTAGGCGAGCCCGACGCCAGCGACATCACGTCCAACTCGGGCGAGTACCCTTGGTACGAACACAAGGAGTCAGCCCATCACATCGGCAAGCTGTGGGCGTCCGTGGTGGGCTTACCTGGTATCTGAAGGTTCCAGTTTCGTTCCAGGTGCAGGGCAACGTCCTTGGCGTCCAGGCAGTCCGACTGGTTGACCCCGCCGCCCCGAGTGAAAGTGAGGGGGGGTGAGTGCGAGTGCGCAAGTGGCGCGGCCACGCCACGTGAACGCGAAGAATGGAAAAGGCGGCGACGGTGGAGTACCTTGCGCAGTTTGGCCAGCGAGCACGCAAAGGTGGTCACGCTCTCTACAAAATCCTCGGCGATGTCCTGCAGCAGCTGCGAACCCACAACGGAGAGTCAGGTGTGCCAGCGAGGCGGACGAAGAAAGAAGGAGCGCTAATTGCATTGCAGTACCTCCTCCACTTCAGGCTCTAATCGGTCGTTGGGTGCCACTTGCCGGATCAGTTCCTGGAGCTTCTGTTTGGTCAGGATGTCGGTGGGGTCCTGTTGGTATCGCGCAGGCCTCTGCGGTCCGCTGGCGCCAATACCTGCGTTGACCGAGTTCGTTAGTGCCTGCGCAACAAACGCGCCGCACACGACACACGACACGCACCACACACACACACTCTCTACACCAACACCAACAGAGGAGGAGCCTTTACGGTTCATCCATTGACCGGTGGGGTTGACTGGTCCGATCGCTCCACCCATGCGGCCGGGTGCGGTCATGCCCGTGGGCGGACCCATTTGGCTGCCGCCGGCTCCCATCGCCGCCTGCGCGTTCGACAACTGGGACGGGTTGATCTGCATCATCGGACTGGGGCCTCCACCCATCCCTGTCCACGTACACACCACACACGCACGCAAGTGAGAATGTGCTGCGGTGTGTGCGTGCGTGTGTCGTGTGTGACGTGCTGGAGGCGTACCCAAGGGTTGTATAGGTGTGTGGCCAGCCGCTCCGCGCGCGGCCTGGTACGCTCGGAACTGCTGCTGTATCGATTGCGCTGTTGTGTTCAGAGGGAGAACAACAGAAGCGGGGTGAGACAAAATACAAGACTCGCACGACAAGGGGGCTGGGTGCGAGGGGGCAGATACGGATGATGCCTTGCAGCTGCTGCGGGTTGAGGGGAGTGCCGCCGGGCCCCACCTGGCCGCAGGTCATAGAAGAGAGGAACAAGTGAGTTGGCACACCACAACGAAGAAGCGGCAGTGAGTACCAGTTGGCCGTTCGGGCCGACGCTGATGCCGGGTGGTGGCCCACCGCCGTTTGACATGGGCACGCCCTGTGCGAGAGGTCAGGTGGGGCACCCCTTGCACAGGACATGAGCGTAGAGAGAGGAAAGGTGAGGGAGGCTCGACGTACTGGACCGGCACTCATGCCGCCGCTGCCGGGGTGGGGTACGCCCGTGGGCGCTCCTCCCTGCTGCGACAGCTGCTGTGGTGTGGAGAGGGGCTTGAAGTTGTACATCCCGCCACCAGGCGGCATAGACCCGCCCCCAGCATTCCCTGGATGGCCTTGCATTTTTGACGAAGATGGAGCCCTTGCTGCTGGTGGCGGCCGTTCGAATCCGAGCTGGGTTCGATTCGAATTGTTGAAATTAGAACGATTTGCAAGGAAATTGTGGCGATTGAGGTGTACCCAAGCTACCTGGCAGAGCCAGGTCGTTGAGAAGATGCAAAAAGCGCAGCAAACAGGGAGCAGATGAGGGCTCCAAGTGGCACACTGGCGCAATCCAGGATTAAAATTTTATTTTATTTTATTTTATCTTCATTTTATTTCATTTATTCCACAAGCAGAGATGGCATCCAAATCGGCGCCGGCGATGAAGCAAAACAAAGACGGAGCTGATGCCCCGGTCGAGGTTCTTCCCCTCACGCACTTTGCAAACCCCATTGGCCTGAGTTTGAATCGAATTGTGCTTTTGAAGATGAAATCGCGATGGCAAGCAGATTAAATGTGAGTGTGGGGCAGGTCGCGTTGAGTGAGGAGGAGAAGAGGCGCATCAGGAACCAGAAGAAAAAGGAGAACAAGAAGAAAGCCAAGGCCCGCGGCAAGGAGGCCGCAGCGGCCGGCGGCAGCAAGGTGGCGGTACCGGTACCCCAGCAGCAGAAGCAACAGCAACAGACCAAGAAGCCAGCGCCAGCGCCCGCGGCCACCAAGGCCAAGAGCGGCGACGCGCAGCCGCCGGCGCAGAAGAAGGGCGTCAAGCGACGAGGCGACGCCGTCGAGGTACGCGCGGCCCACTTCCCTCGTAAGGTAGGTTGGCTGGTGGTGTAACGAGTCATGTATGGTACCGCACGCGCAGGAGAAGCACGATGATGAAGAGGAAGAAGATCACTCGGGCGATGATGAGGAGGAGGAGGAGGAGGTGGGCACGAGCGAGGACGTGATGAAGGCGCTCGAGGCGGCCTTCGCGGCCAAGAAGTTGTCTGGGCGACCAGCCAAGAAGCCCAAGGTGGCCGAGGAGGCGAAGGAGGGTGAAGACGAAGAGCAAGACGATGACGCCGATGAGGATGGAGATGGACTCGACGACATCTTCTCGAAGCTCAAGAACAAGAAGAAGGGCGGCAAGACCAACCCCAAGCCGGCCGCGGCGGGCAAGGGCAAGGCCAAGCAGGGAGCCGGCGCGCAGGCGGAGGGCGGCGACGACTGGTTCAACAGCCGAGGCATGAAGCAGTCGGGCCGCAAGTACGTGGACGGGCTTCCCGTCTACACCGAGGACGAGCTCCGCATGAACCGGGGCGGAGGTACGGCGTGCCTAACCTTTCTCTCCAGCGCATAAGGTTGATGGTGGTGCAGATCAACCGACTAACTGGGAGTGTGTATTGGCTGCGTGCAGGCACCGCGCTTTGTCCTTTCGATTGCGAGTGCTGCTACTGAAAAAGAAGAGAAGAGTCGTGTTTGAGAAGGTTTTGGGGGGGGGGGGGAGTGAAGAAGTGTCCAAAGGCCATTGGCCCGCTAGAGGCAGAGTACATTGGAACTCCGCGCTTCAAGAGCAAAGCGAGAATGGAGGTGCCGACTCTGGTCGAGCGTGCCGCCTGTGTCTTCGTCCACTTCTTGCGCAGCGAGCTTGCCGTAGGAGCGAGGTATTGCCAGGGAGCCTAAAATTATAAGTTTATTATAAAATGAATTTATATATTTATATATTTATTTATCATAAAATTGATTTTGAAAAATATATTTTCGTTTAGTCCTCCCTTCTTACAGCTGAACGAACAGAACCGATGAGGTCGTAGTCGCTGACGTCGGTCTCGCGGAGGCATGGCGGGTGCGGTTGGCTGGTGATGTGGGCGAGCGCGTGGCTCAGGTCATGATGTCGGAGCGAGACTTGGTGCACGACGCCACCAGCCTCGCCATCCTGGCACTCCTGCCCCTCCGCACCCTCTCCCTAGCGTACCTCCTACCCAACCACCTTCATGCCGAGTTATTGCTAACCACACCCGTGTGCGGTGGTGCGCGTGGGTGTGTGTGTGGTCGCTCGTATCGTGTCGTGCTGCAGCCTAGCGAGGCATTTGTCGCACGGAGCACTGCTCGCAACGGCACACCTGTGGGGCCACGGTCTGCGCCGTGTCGACGTCCGCCAGACCCGGTACTTGTCCGCTCGTGTCGTGTGTGTCGTGTCATGCGCCGAACGCTGTGAACGCAACACCTTACTCACCGACACGCGGGGCAGAGTGGACGGCGAGATACTGGCGAGGCTGGGGACGAGTCCGGCGGCGGCCACCATCGAGGAGCTCGACCTGTCGCGCTGCCTCGCCCTTACCGACTCCGACCTCCGCCACCTGCGCTGGTTCCCCCGCCTCAGGTGCGTTGCGCAGCGCAGCGCATGTTTCGCCCTGTGGACGGCCCAGCGATCACAGACTTGACCGCGCCCGATGCCAACTCGTGAGCGTGCAGGCAGCTGCGCTCCCGGGGCAACAACTTCACCACAACCGACTGTGGGCCCTTCTTGGCCGACGCTTGTCCTCAGCTCGAGGTACGTGCGCACAAAGACGGTGGGTTGTGTGTCGTGTGTGCGGTCGTGCGATAGCTTACCTACGCCGGCGTTGGGATGGTGCGATGGAGCCTGGAGCTGAGAACAGGCGATCCCATGAGCGACGCGGACTGCACGCCCCTCCTGCTTTTCCTCATCTCCGCTTGGCCGCCCTGCAACCACCGGCCGCTGACCTCTGACGGCAGCGGGCACGAGGCCGAGGCCGGGGTGCCGCTGCCCCGTCTCACCTCGCTGGTCACCAAGGGCAC
Source organism: Acanthamoeba triangularis (assembly GCA_902749335.1). NCBI lineage: Eukaryota > Discosea > Longamoebia > Acanthamoebidae > Acanthamoeba > Acanthamoeba triangularis. The sequence continues at coordinate 16,509 of CACVKS010000407.1, forward strand.
CACCACCCTCCACGCTTTCAACCGTTTCCTCCGGTATTCAATTCCTCTGCGTGCCATCGATCGTGTTCGTGTCAATGATCATGTGTGTGTGCGTGTGTGTCGTGCCGTGTCGTGTCTTGTGTGTGTCGTGTCGTGTGTGTCGTGCGTGTCGCATTCCAATCATTGGCTCTGCAGGGAACGACCGGGAGTCGAGCGTATGACCGACCTGCGCGTGCTCCCGAACTTTTCGGACCCTGACCTGGAGGAGCTGCCGACGCGGACAGTCTGCCTCGCTTGCCCGTTGCTCACCGCCCTGCCGTGGCACGGCGTTGCGTTTTTGTCGACTGCCTCCGCCTCCTCCACCACTTCACCCATCGTCATCGAGCGCCAGGCTGCGTCGCTGGCCAAGCTCGCGGTCGCGTTCCATCATGACGATGCGGCCTCGATCGGCCATGAACTCCTCAGCCAGCGCCACTTGCCCGCGCTGCGCCGGCTGACCATCCATGTGGACGAGGGTGTTGACCCCATCATCACCGATCATGAAGCGTCACCGCCACCGCTACCCCTGGGTGACGTGGCCCAGCTGACCTCGCTCACCCTGATCTTCGGCAGTCATGACCACGCCGTGGCGCTCGATTGGTGGCTGCCCGACCACCGCTTGGTGTGGACCCTGCGCCGGCTCTCGCTGGTGGACTGCAGCCTGGACTGCGACGCGCTGGCGCACCTCGGGCGCTTGCACCGTCTCGAGCGGCTCTCCCTCGACAGCATGAGGTTCAGGTCGCCGGCGTCGGTCCACGACGGGGCTTGTGAGGTCTTCACGCGCATGCTCGCCTCGCTGGTCAAGCTGCGCAGGCTCGCTCTCGAGCAGCTGGAGTTCGTCGGACAGATAGAGTTTGCGGAGATCGAGGTGGCCAACCGGCGCCTGGAGAGGCTCACGCTGGGCGTCCTGCGGCTCTGCCCGCGGCTGCGCGTGCAGTGCGTCAACCTGCGCCGCTTGTCGGTCAACGCGCCGCACCAGATCCTCGCGGCCTCGACCCCTATCGACGAGATCGTGGCCTCGCTGTCGCCGCGGCTCGAGCACCTCTACGTCCTGTGGGACCGTCTCACCGGCGACCAGTTCCGCGCGGTGCTGGCGCGCGGTAAGCAGCTCCGGCGGCTGGTCACCTTCAACGCCGGCGACCTCAGCGTCGCGTTCGGCGTGCCCAGCGCCGCAGACACGGCGGCCACGACAGCCTCGTTGGACGACATGGGAAGCAAGCTCGAGCGGCTGGATATCACCAGAAGCGACATGGACGACCGCACCCTGTGCGACATCGTCGCGCGCAGCCCGCGGCTGTGGAGCCTGACGCTGGAACAGTGCTCGGCCATTACCACCATCGAGCAGCTGCGTAGCACGAGCCTGCGGTCTCTGTCCCTCAATATCATGCCTGCCCTCTCAGGCAACCTCGTCCCTTTAGGTACACCCAGTCACACACGACACACGACACACGACACACGACACACGACACAC
>CACVKS010000408.1:0-17993 GCA_902749335.1 Acanthamoeba triangularis
GCAGAGTAGATGCGAGGGTGAGGTGCAGAGGCGACGAAGGGGAGCGATTGACAACGTCGAATTTTCGCAGCACGTGCACATCGCGTAGCACAACTGAGCCGAGATTGAGCACGCCCTCGGGCAGATCGACGTCCAGAAAACGTTCTTCGTCATTTTTGCCTCTTGTGTTTCGTCTTTCCCTCAGTTGCTGCTCTTCTTTGTCTTCATCTTCGAAATCTCGGGAGTGATGGCGGGGGTAGTTGGCGCGGGAGTAGCGAGGCGCATGGAAGGTCTCCTCAGTTTCTTCGAAGGTGCGCACGCTCCTTGAGGGCTGAACAGGGATGCTCAAGCTCTTGGAGGCCTCAGGCTTCCCGCCTCCGGCTCGGCCTTCCATCTCCGATTTCCAACAACACGCAAGCTGGGTTGCTTCTCTCTTTTTGCCTCGCGATTAAGAAATATATTTCTTTTTAATTTCTCTGGAGAGAGCGTTTGAATTAGTTTTTCAAAGGAGAAACTCTATTCGCTGATCCACAGAACGCGAGGGCCTGGAGTAGGAGATCTTCTTGCTGCTGTTCTTGTGGCGATATGAATACCAGCTCATCTCCCAGGCACTTTGGACCTTTACCCACAAGAGCGATAGCACTTTGCTTTAATCCAAATATTTATTCGAAATGGAGAAGCAGAAGCATTTGAATGAGGGCGAAACTGCGCAAATCGACACCAGCCAGGGGTCGTCCACGCTCGAACACTTCTTCCAGGAGACCCCCATCACGCTGGCTGACATTCGATCCACGCTCATCCGCTTGGAGGAGACCATCATCTTCGCTCTCATTGAGCGCGCCCAATTCCGCGCCAATCCGGCTGTCTACCGCAAGGATGAGGAAACGGAAGTTCGTCAAAAGGGCAAGAGCTTCCTGGACGTCTTCTTTGGGCAGATCGAGAAGGCACATTCGCTGATGCGACGCTACACGAGCCCAGACGAGCATCCGTTCTACCCCGAGGAGCTGGAGCGGCCGATCCTGCCCCTACTCAACTACTCGGCCATCATTCGCCCCAACAACATCAACCTCAACCCCAAGGCAGGCACCCTCTCTCCCTCCCCTTCTCTTTCTTTCCGTCTCACCACGCACCACGCGAGCCGCGCCACGCTGCGCGATCGTGGTTGGTCAGCGCTGACTTCTCTCTCTCTCTCTTTCGACGCACCGCACAGATCATGCGGCTGTACCTGGAGCGCATCGTGCCGGTCATCTGCGAAGCGGGCAACGACAATCGCGAGTACGGCAGCTCCGCCAACGCGGACATCAACGCGCTTCAAGGTGCTCTCCTGCCTCCTTGCAGTGTCTCCTGGTCTTGCACGACCTGACGTTGGTATGGTGTGCCGCATCGCGTGCCACGTGTCGTGTCGTGTCTCGTGTGGCACACGTTGTGCTCATGCGGCAGCCATATCGAAGCGCATCCACTACGGCAAGTTCGTGGCCGAGATCAAGTTCCAGCAGGAGAAGGAGAAATACTCGAAGCTCATTCGTGAGAAGGACACGGACGGCATCATGCACCTGCTCACACACCCGGAGGTCGAGAAGAAGGTGCTGGCGCGAGTTCGAGCCAAGAGCTCCGCCTACGGCCGCGACATCAGCGAAGACACGACGTCGGCCGACGCCTCCGCCGACAGGTACAAGGTGCGCACCGGCTTTCTTCCGTTCATTCGTCGTCATCGTGACATGAGCAGTGCCACTGATTCTTGGTCTTCTTCGTCTTCGTGCTTCATTGAAGGTGGATCCTGACGCGATCATGGGCATCTACAGAGACTACGTGATTCCCCTCACCAAGGAGGTCGAGGTCGACTATTTGCTGCAGCGACTCAGGTAAGCCAGCCAGCCCCGGCCCCAGCCACGGACGCTCTGGATATGGCGCGGGCTTGTTTGGCTAATCGTGTCGCGCTCCCGCAACGCAGCCCGGTGAGCGTGGCGTTCTTGGGTCCCAAGGCCAGCTACAGCCATCAGGCCGCCCTCAAGTACTTCAAGGAGGGAACGCCCGAGCTGCTCGAATGCGCCACCTTCTCCGAGGTGCCCCTTCAAGCCCGCTGCCAGCCAGCCCCCTACTTCACGCTCTCTTTCTTGGTAGCTGACCTCTCTATCTCTTTCGTCCTGCTGACGACAGGTGTTCCAATCGGTGCTCTCCAACAAGACCAGCTTTGGCATCGTTCCGATCGAAAACTCCACCACCGGCCGCGTGCACCAGGCGTTGGCCAACTTTTTCGACACGAGCGCCAAGGTGTGCGGCGAGACCTACCTGAAGGTCTCCCATGCGTTCCTGCTGCACGAAAAGGCGCTGGCGGCCTACGAGGCGGCCGAGCGGGACGGCAAGGGCGCGCAGAAGGTGGGCCGGCTCTACAGCCACCCGCAGGTGTTTGACCAGTCGCGCAAGTGGATCGAGGAGACCTTCCCCGGCGCCACTTGCGTGTCTGTCTCGTCATCGTCGCAGGCTGCCAAGCTCGTCAGCGGTACCGGAGGCCTCCACGTGATCCCTGATGAAACGCTTGGGCGGGTTCTAACGTGATCGACGTCTGCGCGACGCCGTACATTGCCAGAGGAAGCGGGGGCGGAAACGGACGGCAAGATCAGCGGAGCGTTGGGCAGTTCGCTCCTCGCCAGTGAGTACGGCCTCAAGATCGTGCGCAAGGTTTTCCCCCTCTCTCCTTATCCTATTCGCTCCGCTCGTGCTTCCTGTCTAATGACATACACCGCCTACATGACACACGCGGCACACAGGACATTCAAGATGACCCAAACAACACGACTCGTTTCCTGGTGATTGCCAAGACATTCACCGGACCGTCTGGTGCGTGCTGGCACCTTTCGTCTTGTTGGTCGATAGGAGACTGACTCCCCGCCATTCGACGCACGTGTAGGGAAGGACAAAACGCTCCTCACCTTCGGCCTGAAGCACATGGTGGGTTCCCTTTCGTCCGCGCTCACCATCTTCTCGAAACATGGAATCAACATGAGGTGCGCGCTTCTCTTCTTCAATCGTTTGCAAGCGTGAAGCGCGGCTGTGGTGGCATGCTCACCGGGTTGCTTTGCGGTGTGAATCACGCAACAGCGGGATCGAGTCGTACCCTAACAAGGCCGAGATCTGGTCCTACAACTTCCTCGTGGAGCTCGAGGGCCACGTGGAGGACAAAAACGTGAAGGAGGCCCTCGACCAACTGCGCGAACTGGCCACCTTCATCAACATCATCGGCTCCTTTCCCGAGGCCTACCCATGAACTCTCTCCCTCCCCCCTCTCATTGAGTTGAAAAGAATCACAGTTGCCTCGTTCATTGGTGGTTCGTTCTCCCTGTGTGGGCGACGCGGTCACAGTGTGGTCGTCTGCGGATGTGGCATTCGGGCGGGGGGCAGCATCTGTCGGTAGGCTTGTGGCTGGGGCATCTGTGGCTGCGGGGAGATCAACCGAATCTCTTGCGGTGGCGTTGCTGTAGGTTGGGGCGCTCGGATGGCTGCCGTGGCACTCGCAGGCGGCGTGGCAATGGAGGACGATGACTGGATAGCCACACCACCCGAAGTGGTTGCAGCCTTGGCGGCCGCTGGTGCTCCGGCCGCCAGCGTGGTAGGGGGCCTCCCGTTGCTCGGAAAGGGAGCAGGGGAGCGCAGCGGGGAGGAGGCGGAGATGGGGAGCAGGGGAGTGCCGGGTGTAGCGACAGGGCCGCGCTGCCGCAGAAGCTGCAGTTGATGTTTCGCCAGTGCGTCGGCTGAGGGAGCAAACGAATCAGAAGAGAGCATTCGAAGTAGAGGCACCTAGAGTGGGAACGTACCAGAGAGAGGACCAGGAGGAAAAGGGGTGAGAGGAGCGAGGGGGACGGTCTTGCCGGGGATGTGAGCAACTGAGCGCAACGGAACTACCATTGCTGCAGCTTGCCCAGAGCTGGAGAGAGGCACTATCTGGCCTGGGGCAGGCGGATGGCCGGTAGAATTGGGCGAGGTGTTCGATCCGGGGGGCTGTGGGACGGCGCTGCTGATGTTGTTAGCCGGCTTTGCGTTCGGTTGCACACCCTGGTGAACGGCTTGCGCTGGTCTGGTGGCTGGGGGGACGGGGTTGGAGGCCTGAGAGGCAGCAGCTTCTTCGATTTTGTTCTTCTTAGCCGGGGAGGCAGGAGAGCTCGGCTGTTCTGGGCTGTCCCGCTTGAGCTTAGCCCTGTGGGGAAAGGTAACAGTCAGAGGCTTGTCCAAACGGGGTGGCGGTGTGAAGTGAGACCTCTTGTTCTGGAACCAGATCTGGACTCGACGAGGAGTCATGCCCAGCTGCTGCGCGAGCTGCTGTCGAAGTGCCTGGTTGGGCATCGGATCGCTCTTGAAGGTGGTCTCGAGAATGTCGAGCTCTTCCGGCGAAGTCCTCCTCCTCTTCTTGCGCTGTGCCGCGAAATAGGCCGCAGTAGATGCATCGACTTTAGTTGCTGCTAGCAGCGCCTGCTGCTGTTGGCGCTTCTGTTGCTGCTTTTGGCTGAGTCCCACCAGGATGCCTGCCAGGTCATCCAAGTCACTCGCCGGCGGCCTGAGCGAATGCCCCAGGGAGTTGGGGTTAGCAGCGGTTTCACGCTCGAGCGTTTCCTTTTTTGGCGGTTACCAACAGGAAGTAAATGAAGTGGGTGGAGAAATGAAGTGGAAGGGACGCGGGGGCGGTGGTGCAGCACATAACGCTGAGGGTGAGGATCGTACCCTTCTTCTACAGACTTGGTTGATGCCTTACGTTCGCTTGCGACTCTACTCGTCTTGTCCTCTTCCTTGTTCTTCACCACGTCGAAATTGTTCTTGCCCTTTCGGCCGCTACGTTCGGGGCTTGGCCTCTTCCTCGACGTAGCCGACTCCTTCGACGAGGATGCGGAAGCTGCTTTAGGGGGTTTGCTGGTGTTGCAGCTCGGGGCGGGGGAGGGTGCAGCAGAAGATGTTGTAGAAGATGACGTAGACTTCAAGGGGCTGAGCGAGCTGTCCTTTCTCCATGGAAGGTCGAACGTGTAGCGGGCTTCGAGTAGAGGCGTTAGGTCGTTGTAGACGCCAAAGTTCATGTCGCCTGCTCCTTCTTGATTCTTTTCTCGCTAGCGCAGGAGACTCCTTTGAGTTTACTTTACTTACTTGTGTCCTTGAGTTGAGGGATATCCAACGCTGCAAAAGGGCACCTACGGCGAGGTCTGTTGCGGCTTGGTGAATCGAGAGATATGAATAAGGGGCCGCTCTACCCAGAGCTTCCCCACCAAAACGTAATATCCGCGTTATTGACTGAATCTTAATTTATTTGGCTTCTTTTGCCAAGGGGCACGCGATGGTCACCTATTCTGTTGGGCCTGCCTAAATCTGTGACCTTTTCATAATTAATTCATAATATTCGTTTGTAAAGACCAACAGTGTGTGTTATTCACGGCATTAGTGAAGTGGGCTCTCTCTTTGTGTGTATTCTGGTCGTGTGGGGTTCAGAGGGTGTCGTCCGATCGGCCGCCCATGTCCTCGAGGTACCTGCGCAGTCTCGAGTTCTCCTGTCTGAAGTCATCGTTCTCCAGCCTGAGCTGGTTGTTCTCCTTCTCGATGGTGTCGTTCTCGTCCCGCAACAGCCGGTTCTCCCTCTGCAGCTCCTCTTGCTCGTGCGTCAGCTCGCCCTTTCGCTTCTTGTTGGGCGTCTCCGAGTCCTTGTCGTCCAGGGCCACGTGAAGGTAGGGACAGCTCTTGCCACGCGCACAACTGTCATGAAGCCACCGCCACAGGAGGAAGAGGGAAGCATTGTCAGATCCCATATGTGATGTGAGTGTGAAGGTAATGTTAGTGGCTTTACGCACTTCTTCCTGTACAAGAAGTCGCGGCAGACTTCCGGTCCAGCGCGTCCATTCTGCAGTGTCACAGTACATGGGCGTGTGAGTCCAGGCAAGCAGCACAAGTCCAACCAACAAGAAAGCAGGCTGGGCCCCGGTGTACCTTGAGTGTGGCGGAATCGGCGATGCCAATGTTGGGTGAAGGCAAAGGTAGCGGATAGCCGCCGCCACGCGCGGAGATGGGAGAAGAGTGCGGCGGCGAGTAGGAAGAAGAAGAGTAGCCTCCCATGCGCCGCGGTGGCGAGCCGAGGTCGCGCCCGCCCATACCCCCCATCATGGCGCCTGGCCCGGCCGCGACGTGAATGAACGGACACGAACGCTCGCCGCGCGGGCAGGTGCCGCGCTGGAAGTCTCTGCACACCTCCTTCTTTTCGGTCTCCGGGATGTACGATGCGTGGGTGTAGGGACATCTGTGGTGAGCACCAAATCGTTAAAATAAGTTATCATCACTGGCGGCGCTCGAACGCAGATGGGAGTAGGGTGAATTGGAAGATCTCGAGTAAGATGGACGTACTGCGATCCCTTTTTACATCGACCAAGAAGGAAATTCTTGCACACCTCGCGCCTTCTATCGATAATTTCAGGTCCGCTGCTCCTGCGATCGTCCATGTGGCTGTGGTAATCGCTCACGCGCCTCGAATCGTGGCTCATACCGCGATCTGTGCGGTAGTAGTCGTCATGATGGTCCATATCTCTGTCTCTGCTGTCGCGATGCATGCTGATGTGTCTTCTGATCCAACTTTTTGATTTCCTTTTCTCTTTTTTCTTTCAAAAAGAAAACAGACGGAAATTGTTGTGCTGGAGATGGAAGCAAGCGAGGTAGCGAGCCAGCAGCTTGAATCGGCTCTGCCTCGGGAGCTGGTGCTTGGAGAACCCTTTCTGCTTCTTCACATCCTCTCCTTCCTGCCCGCTGCTGACTTAGGCCGAGCTACTCTGGTCTGCCGCCACTTCTACGCAGTCGGCGCGCAAGATGGCGAATACTTGTGGCGCAATTTGCTTGCCCAAGATCGTAAGCTTGAGGATTGGCGCGATGTGCGACGCAAGGAGACTGCCCGAGCGTACGTCACCAACGATCGGCTATTTGGCAAGGCCTGGCAGAGTGGGGATCTGCAAGTGGTGACGTTGTCTGGCCACAAGGTGCGCCTTCCAATCCACAAACCTTTGTCCACGCGCCCGGCAGGCTGCAAATGTACAACTTCTGCAGAATCAAGTTTTTCTCAATTTGATGGGCACCAGATCTGCAAGCTGGAGAGTTGCGGACCGTTCCTTATTGGGTTCAAGATGGTGGAGCGCACTTCACCTGAGATCATGGTGTGGGACTTCTTTCGCGAGCGCCAAGGCCCAGTGCCCTTGGGCCTGCCTGGCGGCAGCCGCTTGCAGTTCGTCGGCTCCCCAGTGCCGCTGCACATCATCCCTTCGCTCAACCCTCCCGTCCACCTCCGAGTTGAAAGGTATCTCTACTCACCTGCCTGATCGCGAGTCCTTGCACTCAGCTCGGGGCAATTATCCGCTCCTGTCGCTAGAAAGAGGAGAAGGGACGACATGGAATCCGATGACGTGGAGTCGGAGGTGCAGCACTTGGTGGTGGGCACCTTCCACACCAACCTCTATCACTCGCTCCGAAATGACTGGCCCACCACTCCCATCGCTCTTACCCGCAGCAATGGTACGCCCATGTACCTCTTCTACTCTGGCCCGTCGCACAAACGCCTAACCGCTGATGCGCACACAGCGTCGTACCAGCCGTATGAAGGAGAGGAAGACCAGCACATTGTGGAGCCGTATCCGCTCGAGACCAACAAGGTCGTTCTGAACAACTGCCAGTTCACCGAGTTCCCCTCCGGTAATGCTGCTTCGAGCCTAACTGCCACTCCGTCTGATGTCTCATCTCTTTATCTGTGTTCCTCATGCGCGCAGAGCTTGTGGCAACTCTTCCTCGCCACAGCAAATGGACGTCAAAGCCCGTCTTGCACCATCTCGACCTCAGGTAGCCATCTGCATTACTTTCAGCATGCGATGTCGATCCGCTGAACCGCTATTCAGGTTCAACAAAATCACTGCGATCCCGGACTCCGTGTTTCGACGGCTGTCGAACCTCCGTGTTTTGATCCTGTCGAACAACCGCTTCGCATCCTACCCATCTGCAATCACTCACCTCAAGGATGTACGTGCTCCTCTCTCCGCCCGGCGCTTTTCACTTGCCTAAGTCACAGCCCTGGAACACCACTTCGCTTCGGGGTCTAACTGTCTCTCTCACGCTCTAGACACTCGAGTTCTTGGATATTGGCGACAACAACATCCCGATCATTCCTCCGGTCATTGCCGCGCTTACAAATCTGACCTTCTTGAGACTCTCCAAGAACCCCATCAATGAGTCGCCTCTGCCCGATCAACTTGGTACAACGTGATCAACCGTCGCCTCTGCCCTTTATCCTTGTTCCTCACCTTTCACGTCCTCAGGTTTGCTGACAAAGCTGCAGAACTTGCGGCTGTACAAAACGGGCATCAGCGAGGTGCCGCCGTGTGTGACTCGCTTGGTCAACCTGGTACACATCCCTCATGGCTCACCGTCTCCGCTGGCCAGTCTAAATGTTGTTTGTGGGGGTGGGGATGCCCGTGAGTAGATGGAACTCGACTTTGGCGAATGTAATTTGCGAGAGCTGCCCGAAGGCATCACCGCGCTGACGAAGCTGAGGATCCTGCGACTCGACAATAACAAGCTCAACCACCTGCCGGAGCATCTATTCGACGCGTTGGACCTTACCGAGCTCACAAGCGCCGACAACCTCGGCATCAACACTGCTGGCGTCGAAGAGAGAATGGTAGCGGACCCTTTCAATACGCTTGCCCTTGACCCTTAGTTTACGTTTGCTGTATTGCTTACTCGCTACCATTTCCTGTGGACCGCGTACAGCGCGATGCTGTGAAGCGGCACTCCGAGGAGCGGGTTGATAGAGAAATCAAAGGCGAGTTTGACTACAGCGATGAAAGCAACTACTACCAGGGCATCCGCGTGTACGACCTCGCCACCGGAGCCACCTTGCGCACGTTTGGACGACGCGGAGACTATCTCTACCATGTCACACGACAGCTCCCCTGCTACGCCACGCCCACACCCGCCAACGCTGGGCCACCACCCCTTCCTGTGGCTCAGCTGGTCTTCAACCGGAGCTCTACGCCCCTGTCGTCGAGCGGCGACGGAGGCCATCGCCCTTCGGCCCTCCTAGCAACGACGGGCTCACTCGAAGGCGGTGCCACGTTTTGGGACGCGCTGCAGGGTCGGGCCTTGCACATGTTCACCCCCCACACTCCACCGGAGTCGGACACAGACGAGGAGCCGCAGCTGCAGAGCCACTCGCCCAAGATCCCTCCGCTCATTCTCACTTTCAACATTGACGAGCTGCTCATCCTCTACGAGTACGTTGTTATCACATACAACACGCAAGGCACGCAAGTGCGCAACGCAACGCAGCGGCGTTCTGATTTTCATGTGCGCGCATGCGGAGTGCAGCCAAACCACCTTTTCTGTGTACAACCTGGCGACAAGCACCATGCTGCACGAAAGGGTCTGTGTTGTCGATACCCCTGCGGATACCGAACAGACGAGCACTGCCATGAGGCAGCTCATCAAGACCATGCGAGCCCTGGACGGCGTCATCTTTGTTCATCTCAAAAACCCCAATCGGTTCAGCCTCTTCTCCTTACCGCCGTTGCCTACGTGATACGGTGCTTACCAGCTTTCATGATTGCGCTTCAGGTATGCGTTGTATGATCCGCGAACAGCGAAGCCGCTTCTGCAGCTGCAGGATGACTGCCCCGCACGCCATTGGATCCCTATCAAAAACAAACACGGTACTCGACAGTGGTGTTTCGAATGCGCAATTCATTTAATGGTGGCACTAACGCTGACATGTGTTCCTACCACCACATACTCAGTGCCAAAGGGTCATGTGGTGTTGCGGTCGCGCTCGAACGTTGAGATGTGGGACCTGTTCGACACCGCTGCCGGTGGACGAAAGGTGCTCTCTTACGAGGGCCACCGCGACGTGGTCTACTGCCTCGTTCAGACTGGTGACCTGGTACAAAGCATTCCCTTCATCTAGCCTAACCCCGTGCACGCCTAGCTTTAATTGTGCAACTTGGTCAGTTGTTCTCGGGTGGTTCGGACGGAGTACGCGTGTGGAACTTACACACGGGCGAGTGTCTCCGAATTCTTCTGGAGCTGATTCCTCACCATGTATGGGCTCCTTCCTCTGGATTCATCGTCTTCTCTTGTCTTTTCTTCGTTGTCTAACGCTTCTCTTCGGGCAGGTGGTGGACATGTGTGTATTGAACCACACCCTCTTCGTTGTGGACTCCACGGGATTCCTTCGTGCCTACGTGCCGTCGCACCTCATCGAGGAGCCAAAAACACCCGCAGAGGAGCCCGCGCCAAGCGAAGCTGAGGAAGAGAGCATGAGCATGCGCGAACTCGGTCCGGCCTTGGACGAGTGCGTGTGGGAGCGCTACTTGCAAACCGACCAGGAGGAGGGTCCCTACAAGGAGCTTGCATCGCTAAGCGCCAGGTTGGGCGTACGTTTGGCCATCTTCGCTGCCACACCGCCTGTCTGCTTACATCGCCATGAGTGCCACTAATGGGCATTCTTCTTTTTCTCTCCATCATGGCCAGCTCACGGACAAGCACCACTCGAGCATGATCACCACGAAGACGGAAATTACGTGCACCACGTGCGAACCATTCCTCAACGAGACCATGAAGCGCCGAAAGGAGGAAATCGCCGGGTACGCGGCTTTTGCTCCCTCCTGTCCCACGAACGCGATCCCGTTGGCTCACATGGCAGCGTTCGCTACACTGGTGCAGGACCTCTTCGTCGGCCTTGAGCTTGTTCGGTCCGACGGGGAGCGAAGTGTGTGCCTGGTGCGCTTCGCACTGTCACAGGTATGTGCCCCCCCCCCCGGTATCATTTGATGTTTCCTCTTGCCTTCTGATGCCCTTATCCTTGCACGTCATGCAGAGGCCACCCGCTGTCATACAACCGACACGTAATGGCCGGGGCCGTGTTGTTTTCCTTCCTCTCGACCACTGCCGTTTCCTCTCGGCACTGCACCTGCGGCGTATGTGGCCACGCTTCCCGGTATGTGCTGAGTGTATTGCTGCGGAAATGACGGCTGTTTGACGGCTCTTGTGTTGCTGGTGTTGTAGGGCCTTGGAGCAGTCCTCGATCATCTCCGTTGGGGAGGACAAATGCTCGTATGAAGTCGTACGGTTACCCGCTCCGCCTATGTGTGCCGCGCGTCGATCAACGTTGTGGCTAGCTGTGTGGTTGGTGGCGCATGTCTGACAGTAGATATGACGCTGCCCTACGCTCACTCGACAATCGATGGCAGGTGGGAGAGGGCAGGAGCGTGTGGCAGCGCCATGTCTTCTGTCAGACATGCGCAAACTTTGATGAGGTGAAGGACCCCATTTGCATGGCGTGCGCTCGTCGCTGCCACTCCGGGCACACGCTCGTGGCGGCCAGCGCAGCTGATGACGTGACCTGTCAGTGCGGTGCCAAGCACCACAAATGCCGGTACCGCCTTGCTTTGGATGTGTTGAGAAACTCCCCGTGCCGCTCACCGCGCAGAATATCACTACGCCAGATCGCCTCAGGAGATGGCGAGACGAAACGAGACAAAGCGCCAGTTCCTGGAGGACCTGCTCAGACTCAGTGCGCGGGTATAGTCTCCACGTGTCCAATGTGCGCTTGCTGAGCTTTTCGTTCCGATTAACGTCAACACACACACACACACACACCTACCATCGCGCCAGGCGCTTATTGGCGAGCGCGTGCCGCTGTGGTCGAGACAGTACTTCCGCCTCACCAGGGAGGAATACCTACGCGATCTCGAGCAGCTTGAGAGCGGCGAAGAGGTGCACACTTTTATTTATATGCCTTGCTTAGAACGCGCGTGGCGTGTTGCGAGGCTTCGCTGCTAATCACTAATCATCACCACGTGGTGCAGAGCGAGTCCGTTTGGCGAGCAAAGCACGCCGCAGAAGAGGACAAGCTGAATAGCAAGGTGTCTCGAATGTTTGATTGCTTCTTTGCATCGGGCGAGTTTGGTACGGCCTTGTCGTTTCTTTCGCATGAACCGCTCTACCGAGGCTCACACACGCACAGATTCGGAGGTATTCGACCTTTTGGCTGATCTGGTCGCTGAAGAGAGTGGCGGAGAGGTTACTCTACGACGGCCCACCGGTACGTATCGTTTCAACAGTGGAGAGGCGCATGGTGGTGAAAGTGAATGAGGCGCTCACCACCTCATTTTGAACCCGCCTCGATAGATACCGAGCTGGAGGACTTAGCAGGCGCGTTCGGCGAGAATTCTTACTACGCCCTGCTGTGTTCGCCGACATCACGCCCCTTTCCCAAGGAAGGCAAAGGTCTGCTCATCCTCCCAACTCCTCCTCACTTCTACTTCTTTTGATCGAGCTCAGCTCTTCTGCTGCCCACTATCATCAAGAACCGCCTTGCCGTAGCGCCACGGCCATTTCTTTTCCGCATTTCTTGCGCCCTCGCCGTCTGTCGACCAATTTCGGGCTTTGGTCGCTGGTTGGCCCAAGTGCGCCCCCAGCTACCACAAGCTGAGCATTCATTCACCCAACACACCTCGTCGCGTTACATTTCACTACAACATGGGAGACGAGGCTGCTGAGAACCTTCGCTTGATGATCGAGTTTGCCAAGAGGGGTCAGATTCCCCAGATTGAGGGCTTCCTCGATGAGCAGGTGCCGATCAATGGAGTCGACCATTTGGGCTGCACAGGTAAGTGCAAGGGGGTGTTCATCATTTGTTCTCAATTCGTTGCTGGTGTTTCTTTGCATAGCACCCGCATTAGCTGTACAATGCTGAACGAGTTCCCCATCTGAACTTTACACGTTCACATCAGCGCTCCACTGGGCTGCCAGCGGCGGTCACGCTGAGGCCATTGAATTCCTTGCTTCCCGAGGTGCGAACGTCAACGCCGTTGCCAAGGATGGCGATACCCCCCTTCACAAGGTACGCATTTCATGCTCAATTGGTTTTGGTTGCAGCGGATCAGATCTGTCGTTCTCCATCTTGGAAGAGCGAGAGCTCTCCTCCAGGGCAGCGCGCGCTGACCTGGTGTGCGGTAACACTTTTGTGCTGTTACAGGCCGCGTGGCGCAACCACCCTCAGGCTTGCAGCGCTTTGGTCGCCGCGGGCGCCGACAGGAAGGCTCGCAACGCTGAGGGCAAGCTCGCGTCTGAACTGGCCCGTGACGGCTCGTGCAAGCGCGTCTGCACTCCCCTCCCCGAAGTCGGTGCGTTCCTGTTTCTCTTTGGGTTATCAGCGCAGGCCTCGTGTGGCACGCACCAGCGGTAAGCTTGCTCATACGCTCGCCTCTGTGTCGTACAGGCGCTACCACGAACCCACTATTGAGGGCCATGGAAGAAGCCGCCCTCATGGACGATGATGAGGACGACTAAGCCACTCGCTGAGCCTCGCCGTGCTATATTTACGGGCAGCGTTAGCAAGCGATTCTCTGTTCATGAGCTCAAGCTTGCTTCACTTCCCGCTGTAACTTCTTCTCCTTCGACAAACACCCTTCCCCTCTGGCGTACGTGTAACTTTAGTCTCCTCTCCCAACACACCCCGCAACTCACCAAGCTGGCGACCGCGCACCCCAATAAACTGAACTTGTACGCCCAGACCATTACCCCTGTTCGCCAACAGCTCAGAGAAGAAGGCGAAGAAAGAAAGCAACGCCAAAAGAAAAGAGTGTAATTGCCTCTCCTTTGTGGCTCCTGTGTGTTGTTGCTCTGGCCGCACAAGCCACGCCAACGAGCCCTTCATTTACGGCGCCGAGTTAAATCCCGGTTCGACGGCACTTCGCATTGGTGGTTGCCTCAATCTGCGGTCGTCAATTTCTGACGCCACCTTAACTCCCGCAGCCAAAAGAAGCCGACGCAGGCAAACACAGTCGAGTGGACTCGGTTGCCCCTTTTCTTCTGTCGAATCGACGAGAGGAAGGACGTGTGCGACGTTCAGCTGATTTATTCTCACTCGCTTCGCCTACTGGATTTGGTCCCAATTCGATCGAGACACTCGGTCGCCTTCGTGTAATTTATTAGTCCTTGTATATCCCAACTATCGCAAACATGCAGCCTCGCATGGTAAGTGACTTCATCTTCATTCTCCTGCCGTTATGCCAAGGGGCGGGATGTACTGATGGCTGAGCGAATGATAATTGTTTCAAAATAGGGCAAAGCGGCGGTGGAGCAGAGAGGTGTGGACGATCTCGTGCTCATGCCGAAGATCACAGAGCAAGACATCTGTTCCAACTTAGAGAAGCGTTACTTCAACGATCTCATCTACGTACGTTCTTGCGCTCTCTGCCTTTTCCTCGATCTTTATTTAATAAGCGCTGATCGAAGTTCTGACATCACAACCCTCGTCGACTTCCATCTCTCTACGCGCAGACCAACATCGGTCCTGTGCTGATCTCGGTCAACCCTTTCCGAAGGATCGATGCTCTCCTCACCGACGAGTGCCTGCACTCCTACAGAGGGCGCTACCAGCACGAGCAGCCTCCCCACGTGTACGCGCTTGCCGAGGCTGCCTACCGTGGCGTCAAGTCCGAAAACATCAACCAGTGTGTCATCATTTCGTACGTGCATTCTCACTCCCATTCCTGTGTGAAGCCGAATACACTAATGTTGATTTAAATCGCTACCATCAGTGGTGAATCTGGAGCTGGCAAGACTGAAGCCTCCAAGCTGGTGATGCAGTATGTTGCCGCCGTGTCTGGCAATTCGGGTGGTGTAGATTTTGTAAAGCATGTTATTTTGGAGGTACGCCCATTCGCTCTACTCCTTGCCACCCCCCCCCCCCCAACAATAACTGCCGCTACGAAGTCGGCGCATGAAGACTTATCTTTTATCTCTGTTCCACAGTCCAACCCTCTTCTCGAAGCCTTCGGTAACGCGAAGACCCTGCGTAACAACAACTCGTCTCGTTTCGGTAAGTACTTCGAGATCCACTTCAACAGGCTCGGCGAGCCCTGCGGTGGTCGTATCACCAACTACTTGCTCGAGAAGGTACCCGTTTCTTCTCTCACCACGCTTACTTGATCGACTTTTTCGCCTTCATCATCACTCGTAGACTCACTCCTTCTCTTCTTCACCTCTTGCTCCTTCCAGTCGCGAGTCACCTTCCAGACCAGGGGCGAGCGTTCGTTCCACATCTTCTACCAGCTCCTCGCCGGTGCCTCCGATGCTGAAGCTCGTACGTTTTTCCATACCTGCATACCCGCTAGCGTCCTGCTCCTGCGTGCGGTCATCTAACACACGGTCGTGCACGCCATCTGCAGAGGAGATGCAGCTCTACGCGCCTGAGAACTTCAACTACCTGAACCAGAGCGCGTGCTACACTGTCGACGGTATCGACGATATCAAGGAGTTCGCCGACACCAGGAACGCCATGAACGTGATGGGCATGACCGCCGAGGAGCAGAAGCAGGTGTTCCACCTCGTGGCTGGTATCCTCCACCTGGGCAACGTCGCCTTCTACGATGGCGGCAAGGGCACAGCTGCCGTGCACGATGAGAACTGTACGCACGCTTTGCGTTCACGCCTCTTTGCCGTTGTAGTGCTGAGCACTCACCGTGGTTTCCTCATTGCCGTCTAGACCTCAACCTGGCGGCCAGCTACCTGCGCGTCGAGCCCTTCGCGCTGAAGAATGCCCTTCTGTTCCGCGTGCTCAACACCGGTGGTGCGGGTGCCAAGAAGATGTCGACCTACAACGTGCCCCAGAACGTCGAGCAGGCCGCGTCCGCCAGGGACGCTCTGGCCAAGACCATCTACAGTAGGATGTTCGACTGGATCGTGAGCAAGGTGAACGAAGCCCTCCAGAAGCAGGGCGGCTCTGGCGACCACAACAACAACATGATTGGTGTGCTTGACATCTTCGGTTTCGAGATCTTCGAGGTATGTGGCCCGCGCACTTGCTGTTTCTTCTTTCGACAGAAACTAACGAGATTGTTACCCAATCGCAACTCCACACAGCAAAACGGTTTCGAGCAGTTCTGTATCAACTACGTGAACGAAAAGCTGCAGCAGTACTTCATCGAGTTGACCCTGAAGGCCGAGCAGGAGGAGTACGTGAACGAGGGCATCCAATGGACTCCCATCAAGTACTTCAACAACAAGGTCGTGTGCGAGCTTATCGAGGGCAAGAGGCCCCCCGGCATCTTCTCCCTGCTCGACGACATCTGCTTCACCATGCACGCCCAGTCCGACGGCATGGACGGCAAGTTCCTGCAGAAGTGCCAGGGCGGATTCCCCTCCCACCTCCACTTCCGCGGCATGAACAACGCCTTCTCCATCAAGCACTATGCCGGAGAGGTACTGTGACCACCTCTCAACTGGTTCGACCGCCACCTTAAGATATTAATCACCCTTCTCTTCACCTTGTAGGTGACGTACGAGGCCGAGGGCTTCTGCGAGAAGAACAAGGACACCCTGTTCGACGATTTGATCGCCGTGATCCAGGAGAGCGAGAACCGATTGCTCGTCTCGTGGTTCCCCGAGGACACCAAGCAGCTGCAGAAGAAGCGCCCCACCACCGCCGGCTTCAAGCTCAAGACCTCGTGCGACGCGCTCATGGACGCCCTCTCGCGGTGCTCGCCGCACTACATTCGTTGCATCAAGCCCAACGACAACAAGGCCTACCACGACTGGGACGCCACCCGTACCAAGCATCAGGTCCAGTACCTCGGTCTCCTCGAGAACGTGCGCGTGCGTCGTGCCGGTTTCGCCTACCGAGCTGAGTTCGACCGCTTCCTTCGGAGGTGATTAGTCCGCTCCCTGGATCCTTGAGACATCGCGCGCTTATTTGCTGACCCATGCCTTTCCCACAATTTAAGGTACAAGAAGCTGTCGCCCAAGACCTGGGGCATCTGGGGTGAGTGGTCGGGCGCGCCCAAGGACGGTTGCCAGACGCTGCTCAACGACCTCGGCCTCGTACGACAGCCACACATTCCATTCTATTCCTCCACTGGAGCAGCCCGACTCACCACCTTTGCTCGTTGACCAACCGGTTCACAGGACACGAGCCAGTGGCAGCTGGGTAAGAGCAAGGTGTTCATCCGCTACCCCGAGACCCTCTTCCATCTCGAAGAGTGCCTGGACAGGAAGGACTACGACTGCACGCTCCGCATCCAGAAGGCCTGGAGGCACTGGAAGTCGCGAAAGCACCAGCTCGAGCAGAGGAAGATGGCCGCCGATCTGCTCAAGGGCAAGAAGGAGCGTCAACGCCATTCAGTGAACCGCAAGTACGAGTTCGACTACATCAACTACGACGCCAACTACCCGCTCCAGGACTGCGTGCGGTCGTCCGGCCGGGACAAGGAGGCCACCGCCTTCACGGATCAGGTGCTCGTCCTCAACAGGCGCGGTAAGCCCGAGAGGAGAGATCTGATCGTCACCAATGAGGCCGTCTACTTCGCCATGCGCAAGAAGAAGAGTACGTGGCTTCATTCTCATTCTCATTCGCGGAATTTCTCGCTCATGTACTTCCTCCCTTGCAGGCGGCCAGGTCGTGTACAACCTCAAGAGGCGCATTCCTCTGGGCGAGATCGCTTCGCTGTCGCTCTCGACCCTGCAGGACAACTACGTCGTCCTCCACCACAACCAGTACGACATGGTGTTCGAGAACGACAAGAAGACCGAGATCGTGACCATCCTGATGGAGAACTACAAGATGAGCAGCGGCAGAGACTTGCCCGTCAACTTCAACGACAAGTGCGTCACTTACCTTGCTCTGCGTGGGTTCGCTTCTCTTGCGGCGGTACTGACACCATGTTTCTCTTGACTTTCCCGCCGACAGCATCACCTACAAGGCTTCTAACGGCGCCCAGAGGAGGCTCACGTTCTCCAAGAACGAAAGCGCGTCGGCGCAGCCCAGCATCAAGAAGAGCCGTGCCAACATCCAGATCGGCATCGCCACTGGTCTGCCCAAGGAGACTGGTACTCCTCCCTTCGCTTGTCCGCCTCGTCTGCAGGCTCCCTGCTCACGTTGTGCTCTGCAGACTCGTCGCCTCCCAATTGGACCCCCAGCGGTGGCGGCGGTGGTGGCTACGGAGGCGGCGGAAGGG
>CACVKS010000409.1:0-17991 GCA_902749335.1 Acanthamoeba triangularis
GGCCAAGGGCGGGCAGGGACTTCTTTAGCTGCGAGTACCGCTCCTTGAGCGCGTAGGCAGCGGCCTTGGGTTCCCTCTGCCTGGTGAGCACTCCCTTCAGGTTGGTGGCTCCCACTCTGGTTGCTGTGATGGTGTCCCGAGCATTGGATTGTTACAACAACAGGAGAGCTTCTAGAGGGAAGTGAGTGAGCATGGGTGGCATACTTGATTGGCCGGTCCTGAAATCGGCAAAGTTCCACACGAGCTCACCGATGAGGAACTTGCCGATGTACTGGTCAAACACCTTGTGGTACTGCTTGAGGAACGCCACCTGGAAGTCCTCCGTGAACTGGCACGAGAGAGCGCGAAGGTGAGACGTAAGTTGCGAGCGTCTACGGCTCCAGCTGCGCGATCTGTACCATGAAGGCGGGGTCGTGGTGCAGGCCAGGTACGGTGTCCGCTCCGTACTCGCTGACGATGATTGGCTTTTGGTACTTGGCCCAGAAGCCCTGAAGATCGATATCGAGCTGGTAGGGAATCACCTCCAGCTGCCCGTAGTCTGAGTACCACGCATAGTACCTGGCAGAACCAACCGAGATCAGCATCAGAGCGAGAATTGGGGCGTTGCGCGGCTGGTGGCCCACCTGTTGATGCACACGACATCAAAGAACTCGGCGCAGGTCTGCCCAGTGTAGTCGACGGCATTGACCAGCGTGAGCGGCCTTCGCGTGGGATCGGTCTCGCGAGTGTAGGCGGCCACTTCCCTGTGCAAAACACATCAGCCTTCAGCCCGTCCTGTCGGCGAGCACCATGCGCCAAAGCGTGAAGGAAAACGCACTTGAAGTAGTCGTAAGCCACATGCATATCCGAGCGCGGCTCGTTCGCCACGTTCCACATCACCACGCTGGGGTGATTCTTGTCCCTGCGTATCATTTCGTACATCACCTGCACAGGATAAGGCACTGTAAATGTAGGCTCGCGGTCGAGGGCAAATAATTGCTGCCAACACACACCTGTTTGTGGTGCGCCAGGGTGGTCGGGTTGAAGAATTCAGCCTCCGCCAGTCCGACTGCGGGGCACTCGTCAATGATGGCCTGTAGACAGGCAACAAATGGCGTGAGCCAAGGTCCACACGTTGCAGCTGAGTCAAGGTGGCGCTCTGTACGTACAATTCCCAGCTCATCCGCCATATCGTAGAACTGTGGCGCGTAGGGGTAGTGGCTCGTGCGGTAGGCCGAGACATTGAGCCACTGCAGCATGTTGTAGTCCTTCACCACGATGACGTCGTCCACTCCCTTGCCTCGGATATCGGAGTCTGCCCACACCCACACAGGGACTCGAGTGAGCGCGACGCGTTCACCTCGTTCGTCGACTCCTGCGCACCGACGCACCTTCGTGCTTGTCGACACCGTGGAAGTAGAACGGCTTTCCGTTGATGAGGAACTGCGCGCCAGAGACCTTGATCGTGCGGATGCCCACGCTGCGAAGGTGGTAGACATCAGTGTCGGCGATGACCTCCAAGGTGTAGAGGTACGGCTTGCCGGGCTGCCACAGGGTGAGAGCGTCTGCACATGGGTAGTAGTGGGTGGCCAATCATAAGCCAATTACGGGTTCGATGAGCGCACAGGGGACCGCGCACCTTTTCTCACAACGAGGCTCCCGTTGAGCTGGGTGCTCTGCGCCACAACGACACCGTTGCCGTTGATCAGTCTCACCTGCATCGCTTCTGGGGTCGCAGGACGGGACTCGGGGATGAGGTGATCCTCTTCGTCCAGAGTCAGCGATGTCTTGGCCACGGCAATCTCGTAGTTGACGTTCGCGTCGCCGTTCGGCTAATATGTGGTTGGGAGGGGGCAGTAAGTGTCCAGAAGAGTTGAACAGCTGTTGGGAGGGACCGTCGCGACCGCTACCTGAATGTCGTAGGTGAGGGTGATGTCATCGATCCACTGGGTGGGCGTGGTGTACAGATACACTTCGCGATCGATGCCAGCGTAGTTGACTGCAACCACCATCGCAACAAAAAGAAGAGAGTCCACCCCATTCGTCAATCACTCCTCGCCGCTTCAGTGGGACCAGTGTAGTGGGACGCGCGCGTACAGAAGTCAAAGTAGGTGTCCTGCACGGTGTAGCCCTTCGGGTAGCGCGGACCGTGCTCAACCCGCACCTTGCCGGGAGGGAGGGTGAAGGACGTGAGGGTGTTGTTCACCGCCACGGTCAGGCGGCTGCGCGAGGTGCCCTTCACGAGCTGGGTAATGTCCGCTTCAAACGGCAGATGGCCGCCGGCGTGGCTGACGACCTGGGTCGTGTGGGAAAGTGAGAACGGACTTAGTCAGACCGGTGCGATTGTGCTATTTCGCGGGACCCCGGGCGACTTACAGCAGTGCCGTCGACCCACACGGACGCCGCGTAGCTCACGCTCTCGAAGCGCAGCACGACGCGCTGGCCGCTGCTGACCCACGTGTGAGGCACGAAGAAGTCGCGCTCGTACCAAACCCACCCGATGTGCCTGCGCAGCTCGTTGTCTGTGGAACGCCGAGGCGTGAGTGGCGATGTCGCGCTGTTGGCCATCACGGTGGGGGTGTGGGGGTGTGCACCTTGCGTGATGTCGTTGTAGGAGGCGGGGACGGGCATGCTCAACAGGGGCGGCGCCAGTGGTTTCAACCACCACCGCTCCGTCACGCCCACATTGTGTTTGTCTTCCTGTATTAGTTTAGGGGCAAATACAGTATCATTATTAATAACAAGAGCGACAAAGAAAGCGAAGCCGCACAGCACAGGTCCGCACCTTGAAGCGCCAGATGCCACTCAAATCCTTTACGCTGCGCGCTGGGTTGTCCTGCACCTGGAGCATGCCAGCTCCGTACGCGCCGGTCGCCACAAGAAGCAGCAGTGCCTGGACCGAAGGGGGGGGGCATTAGCTCCCAGTAAGTAAAGTGAAGGACACCACAACTCATGAGCGGAGACGGTGCGCACCAATACGGCTACGGCTGCGTGCACCTTCATGTCAAGACGGGTGGAAACAACTGCAGAAGCCACAGCCTCGGTTGCTTCTCTCTTTGCTGTTGTGACTCGTCTCTTGTGTCCGTAATTGGCTGTGCCTGAGCCAACCCCGGAAACGGCCGTGTGGTCACAACAAAGCAAAGGGTGGAGCTCTGTGTGTAGGTCGTGACCTCTGGCTTTATTGAGGAGCACTACCCGATGAGCCACATCTTGAGTGAGTCGTCGAGCGATCCGCTGGCGAAGGCGTTCTCGTGCACGTCCATGTTGATGATGTCCCGCGTGTGCGCCTGTATCGTGTACAGGGGCGCGTCGCTCGTGCCTCGGTAGTCCCACACCTGCAGTAGAAAGAAAGTAGAGAATCAGAGAAGGTAGTTCATGGCCGAGAGTCTGCAGCATCCACGCCGTCGGGCCCGCGTGCACACGAGCGGAAGCGGTTGGCGTACCCGAATCGTGCCATCGCCACCGCCGGATACGATTTTGTAGTCATCCACGTACACATACTTGACGTAGCCCTGATGCCCCTTCAGCGTCCGCCTGGTAGAGCATGTGCAGGGAAGAGAGTGTGTGAGAGAGAGCCGAGACACCCACGCAGAGGGAAGGCGAAGAAGACTAACCTGAGCTGACCGGTATTCCAGTCCCATATCTTCACCATAAAGTCGCTATCGCCGGACACGATGGCATCTCGGTCGAAGACCAAGCATCGCACTTCGCTGCGTCGGTTCTCTTTGTCGAGGTTGTGTAGAGTAATCAAGCGCGATTCCTGCACACACGCACACACACCCCACGACGAGGCGTTAGAAGCGCGGGAAGGCATTTGGTGCGCGGGACGTGGGTGCACGGTACCGTGTCGGCGTCCCACATGCACATGGTGCCGTCCAGCGACCCGGACACGATCGTGTTGTCCGCGAACTGGAGGCCCATTACGCCATCGGTGTGGCCAATCAGGGTGGAGGTCGGGTCGCTCGTGTCGGACCATCGCCACAGCTTGACTGACTTGTCGCCCGAGCACGAAACCAGCACCTCGTCGTCGTACTGTTACCACAGAAGAAACCATGATTGTCATGCGCGTGTATGGTTCGTGGTAGACGCAAGTTTGCCGAGTGGCACTGAAGGAGAAAGAACCTGCAGTCGCTTCACCCAGCCCGTGTGGCCTTTGAGCTTCTTGGTGCACACGCCCGCCCAGTCCCACACCCTTATGTGCATGTCCCCCGAGCAACTGACAATCTGCACGAACACGTCGTCGTCGAGATGCAAGCAAAGAAGATGAGAGAACCGGGGACAGAGACGATGGTGTGCACATACCTTTTCGTCGTCGTACTGAACGGCTCCCACCCAGTCGCGGTGGCCCGAGAGGGTGAGGGTGAGCTTCGACGTCTTGCGGTCGTATACACGGATGTGCGAGTCCTGCATGCCGCACACCACCTTCTCCTCGTCGAACTTCACCGCGTACACGGAGCTGGACGTGGTCACCGTGTCCTGCGGCGTGTAGCTGCCCGTCATCCAGCTGCGCCTCGTCAGGCAGCCCTTCTTGAACATCTCTCGCCAGTCCCTCCCCACGCTTCCTGCAACAAACAGGGGGACAGTGAGGTCTGCCCTCAGAACGCAAATCCAAAGCGGATTCGCTTCGGGGAGCCGTACCTGCAGAGGAGCGCATTGGAGTAGTGGCAGAAGATGAGGAGGAAGAGTGTAGACGAAAGCTCTTGCGCTCCTGCACTCTGTGCATCTCGCGCATGTAGAGGGAACGCCAGAGTGTCGAATCGAGAGCCAATTTGTGCCAATGCCTGCTGACGAAGCCAACGATGCACACTTCGCGCGGACCCAGGTAGGACAGCACGTGCAGCGCGATCTCGTTGGGCAAGTCGTCCACCATCAGCACCCCACCGCTCCCCTCCTCGGCCGCGAAGCACCACTCGTCCCGCCGCCGCAACGTAGAGCCATCTGCAGAGCGCCAGCCATCCATCTTGCTGTCGTTCTATTGAATAAAAAATATAAATAGAAACGGAAACGAGTAAAATTATCAATTTATCTTCTTATTTCTTTTGCAAGCAAAGGATGACGACGTTCTTCTCGGCCAGCCAAGATGCGCCCGATTTCACCAACAACGTGCTCGTTCTGGTGCGCCACCACCTTGCACCTTGAGTCTTTTCCGTTCGCTCCAGCATTAAATTTGAACTTTGTTTCTTCATCTTGTGGCCGATTCGAACCGTGTGCGTTGCTTCGCTGACGCTGACGCTGGCACCAACAGCCGACCCTGTCGGTGGGGAAGGTGGGTGGCCTGACGGTCGATCTGCTGGCCGCCACCTACGGGCTCCCTCGCGTGGGCTGGCTCGAGGACGAGAACGTGCTGCCCGTGGCCAGCAACGACACCCTCACGCTCCTTCCACGACCCGACGGCGCCCTCTCCACCAACCTCGAAGGTACGTGTGTGTGCTTGTTTGGCGGTGCGTGTCGTGGCATGCACTGAATTAAAGTGCGCGCTGACCGCTGCCTGGCTGGTGCCGCGCCGTGCCATCGCGTGCAGTGTTCCAAGACGTGGCGAATAGAGTGACCTACGTCCAGCAGCGCGCCCCGGTCATCCGAGTACGTCGTGCGCCTCTTTGCGTGCACAGCTGGCTGCGAGCAACCGGCATGTGATCGCTCATCATATCATCGGGTCCCGGTCTGCCTTCATTCAGAACCGAAACGCGGCTTTTGTACAGAACCTGTTCCAGTGGGTCAAGGAAGCCAGGGTACGCGCAAGCCTTTTTTTACGTCGAGTGGCGAGACTCCTCCGTCTGACGGCGCGGTGCCGTCATCATCGTCAGTTCAGGGAAGTGGTGCTGCTCAGCAGCGTGGACTCGGCTCGTCGCATCGCCGAGGCGCAATTCCAGTACCTTCCCTTCACTCCCCGCCCGCTCTCGCGCCTTAGGCCGCAATGATGACAAAACTGGGCCACACGGGACCTCAAACAGCGACCGGCATGCCATCACCTGCCGATATGTGGTGGGCGGCGGCGCCGAACCCAAGAGCAGCCGATTCAAGTGGCCGCTGCTGGAGGAGGGCAGCTTCGATTCGGCCTTCAAGAACACGAGCTTCACCCACCTTGCGTTCGACGCTTGCAAGGTACTCATGATGATGATGATGAAGCACTCTCTTCCCTCCACGCGCTCGCCACTAACGCACTGTCGTATCATGAAATATATGTCTCTACACAGAGGGAGGGATTGGCTGCGACGATCCTGACCATCTTCTGCGCCGACGGAGTCAACATCCCGCACGCCTTTGCCATGGCCGACGCCGCGTTTCACTACCTGGACCTGAGCCACCCCCAGACCTCCGCAGCTCCAGCATCGGGTACACAGCACCGTCACCAGATCTCTCTTGGCCCCGACACTGAGTCGCATCCCCCAAACTCGCTCTCGACAGAGGAAGAGAAGGCGAAGCCGCCACGCTGGCGTCCGCCCACGTCGTGGCACCACCTGTTCGAGATGGCCTCTTCCTTCGATGCCACCCTCTTCGGTTGATCACGTTATTGCAACCAACCCAACAATCAACCAACAAACCGCCAAAACCAACATACTACAGTGTATTCGTTTCCGCCCTTTTTGATGACGGTAAGACGAGAAGAGAGAAGAAGAAAAGAGGCGGGGGTCATGTGGGCGCCTAGGCGAGGGTGGTGATCGGTACAGCGGCGAGGGGGACGAGAGGCGGGGGCGAGAGGAAGTAGACGTCGATGTCGTCGGCCGAGAAGTCCTCGTCGAGGTCGTCGCGCGACACCGTCTCCACCCCAAAGTTCTTCTCCTTCATCGCCTGCCAGAACAGATCCTCTGCGCCGCCGCGGACGAAGAAGGTGAGCACACCATTGTGGCCACGTTCAAGGCGTGGTGTGTGGTGCGCATGAGCATGTACCGTGCTTGTGGTTCCTGTGTTCGATGGAGATGAGGATCTTGGTCTCGGGCTTGGCGAGAAGGACCAGGCTGTCCACGAGGAGGTCGTAGGGCGCGTTGTTGAACACGCAATCGCTCACCACAATCCACGAAATGTTGTCCTGCAGAGGCCGCCAACGTCAGCCCAACACGGTGACGAGAAGAAACAAGTGCCGGGGATGCGAAGAGCCTACCGCCTCGAGCTGCTCGTTTCGGTCGCCCCAGTTCAGCTCGACCACCTCCACGTCGGCCACCCGCGGGTTGTTGGCTGCCAACCCCACACGACACACGTCAGTCAACGTTGTGGCTGTGGCGGTGTGTGGGTAGTAGACGTACTTCCATTGTGCTCCAGGTTCTGGTGGATGAGCGGAAGAAGAGGCGCCTGCTCTGTCACCACCACCTTGGCTTGGTCTACAAGATCATAAAGATGACGCAGAAGTCTACTGAGTTGGTGGGGAAGACGCGGGAGTCACGCCATAGGGAGGGAGAGGCACCGAAGAAGAGAGCGCAGACCATGCCGAGGAGGCCGTTGCCGCTGCCCAACTCCACGATCGACGCCGGTGGCGGCTGGAAGGACCTCAGGTTCTTCTCCAGGTACCTGTCGTGGCCCAACAAATATTAAATTTATAAATAAATAAATAAATAATTGGTTTGTAATCGAATAATAAATAATAACAAAACCATAGAATGATAATAACAAATAATAACAAAACCATAGAATTGTTGGGGTACTTGGAGAGGACGACGGCGCAGTCCCAGACGATGGCGCCGGTGCCGAGGCCGGAAGTCTCGCCACCGGTAATCTGGATCGCCTCGAGTTGGTGCCCACCGACGTCGAGAGCAAACGCCCGGTCGGCTCCCCGCGCTCGTCGCCACTGCAACTGCCTCTGAATGCGCCTAGCCCGTTCCGAGACGCCTCCTCGGCCGTTCTTTTCTTGTGACGGTTGTTGCTGTTGTTGTTCTGACATCCTTGTTGTGGTTATCCTCCCCTGGCTCGTTACAGCAAAAAATAAGGTTTGCTCTCTTTGCTTTTGCCCTTTGTTGTTTGGAAGAAAGAAAAGGCGGACAGAGAAAAGGCTGAAGTGAAGGCGACGACGAGTAAGACTGTGTTTCGTGTTGTGATCTTCTTTTTATACAGTATACAAATGCTTTCTCCTCCCTCTCCCTCTCGCGTCCCCACTCAAACCACGGGTCGCAAGCGCTCTGTCGGCCACTCGAGCGAATGATCAGAAGTATCAACGATTTGGCCTCCTTGTCCTCCTCCCCGCTGCCACCATCACCCTCCTCCTTCCTGCCCTCGCTACCTTCTGAACAGATACATACGGAGCTGCCAGCCAAGTAGTGCTTGCTTGGTTACGCCCTTCACCTTCTACTCCAACAGCTCGTTGTTCTTGGCCGCGGCCTTCTTCGCGCCTTCGATCACCTGCACGAGCCCGCTGCCGCCTGTCGACGTCTTCATGAACGGATGCTGCGAGAAGCCCGGACAAGAAGGCGATGATGTGTGATCAGCACCAGGGAGCCTTCGYCAGGTGCGAGTGGGGGCAGGGGGGAAGGGGGAGTACCTTCAAAAGCTCGTTCGCGTCGGGCCTCGCGCTTGGGTCCTTCTCGAGGGTGAGGGAGACGAAGTTCTGGAAGTGCTGCGACCACTTGGAGGGCTCCTTGAGGTCGGGAATACCCTTCGTTGTGATCAGGAACAGCGCCTGGTGGTTGTTGAGCGGTTGGTGATGAAAGGGCGGTGAGCGAGTTGAACTCAAAGGAGACAGACAGCGGCGAAATAAAGAGGCGCGAGCAAGTACCCGGAGGGGCGGGAACTCCATGTACGGCGGCTCGCCCTCGGCCATCTCCATGATCATGATGCCCAGCGACCAGATGTCGACCTTGGTGTCGTACTCCTGACCGCGGATAAGCTCGGGCGCCATCCAGTACGGCGTGCCCACGATCGTTTGCCGCTTGTTCTTCTGCTGGGTGAGCTGGGCCGCATAACCGAAATCGGCTGCGCAGGTGCAAAAGGAGCAAGGCGGTGAGTAATAATAGGGGGGAGATCATATGAAGCTGAAACAAGTGATGGGGCTTGCGTACCAATCTTGACCTCTCCCCTGGAGCCCAACAAAATGTTGTCACTCTTAATATCTCTGTGGATTCTGTGCAGGCTGTGAATGTAGGCGAGACCCTTGAGAGTCTGTATAAATGAAAGAAAGAAGGAAAAGAGGGAAGATAGGACGTTGAGTATCGAGTGGCGGTACTGGCCGTGCGCAGCCAGCTGTGCGAATGTGAGTGTGGGGGGAAGGCCATGGCAGCACACCTCCTGGCAGACCCAAGCAATATTGCCCTCGGTCATCTGGACATCTTCGAACTGCTCCAGAATCTCTGTCAAGCAACCACCACCCATGTACTCCATGGCGACCTGGTAGCACAGGAACGCAGCGTCAGCTCAGCGACAACCCCAAGGCTCGTGTGTTGAAGGGACCGCGCGTACCCAGAGCTTATCCTCCACTCTGTAGCTGTCGAGGTAGCGGACGACGTTGGGGTGCGTGCTCTCCTTCATGATGTGGATCTCCGAGGTCAGTAGCTTGATGTTTTGGGCGTTGAGCGGCATCTTCTTGATGGCAATCTGTAAAGAGAAGAATAGAAGAGGCGGAGAGAAGCGTGCACGGGGTAGAAGGGACCAAAGGGCAAGAAGGAGCCTGAGCAAGGGGTAACAAAGGGACAGAGTGAACGTGGCGTAATGTACCTGCTCATTGGTGTTTGTGTCGGTGGCAAGGAACACCTCGCCGGCGGCACCCTCGCCAATCTTGGTGGGGTTGAGGTACACCTTGGTGGGATCCTCCTTGCTGACCAAGTCGTCTAAAAAAGAGGAGAAGGGGCGAGCAAAAAAAAAGTAAATTGCGTGCCGAAAATGAAGGCAGGCGAGATGCCATTGCCGCGCAAGAAATCGGCTCACCGAGGGGAGGGCACGTACTGAGGGTGATGGTCTGCTCCGGCGGCAGGGCTTCGTTGGAGCACTTGGCCTCTTCCTCAGCCTTCTTGTTTTGATTGTGGGTGAACTCGAGCACGTCGAGCACAAGGTCGGGATGGGCAAGGACATCCTTCTTGGTGATGTTACCCGTCTTGAGCAGGGCCTCCATCTCTGGGGGCAAGCCCTATTGCATCAAGGGAAATGTTCAAATTCTCATTCAGCTCTGCATGCCTAAAAAAAAGCCCCTCATTGGCCCCCTTCATTCAATGAGAACACGAAGGATACCTTGTAGCCGGTGTCGGAGTTGAAATCGACATGGACGTGGTGCTTAATGTTGTAGGGCGAGCTCACGCTGGGCGCGGGGCCTGCCGAGGCTTCGACTGCTACACGAGATCGATGTGACCGTGAGGATAGAGAAGAGTTGATGGGAAAGGAAAGCCCCAGTATTCCGTTTAGAGGGGAGGTGTACTCTTCTTCCTCCTGAAGGGCCACATGCTGACTAGAATAATCGGCTAATCTAAGGGGGGCGAGACTGTAAGAGAGAGAACAAGCAGATGACCACAGCCACCACAACTCCCTTCCACCACCACCAACCTTGTCGCAACAGATTCCAAGTCGTTTGATCACGTCGCCTGGTGCCGTGACTCGACCGATGAAAGTGGATGCTGGGTTCTTCCTTCGCCTCCTTCCTCCCACAGGCAACCGCTTCGAGCTGCCCGACCAATGGCCGCCCAACCACCCAAAGTCCCTCAGAGTTACCGTTGATCTGAGAAACAAAGAAATCGAAAAGAAAATATTTTGGAGCTCCGCAGTCGAGCTTGCTTTGCCGGATCAGAGCGAGAGCAAAATGGCGGCGTCATCTGCAGAGGCATTTGGCAACTTCACTTGCTACATCCCCATCCACACCAACTATGCGCAGGTACCTCCGTTCGTTCATTTTTTCCCTTCTCCGGTTGAGTTTAATTTCAAAAATGCAACCAAATCCATGGGAAGATGGAGAACATCGCCGTGTTCTTGCAGCACATGCCCGGCAAGCTGGTGCGCCTTCACGCATGCACTCATTGATGTGGCATGCTTGATCGGCACTAATCTTCTCGCGTTCGCAATCGCCGCGGCAGTTTGTGTATGAGTGGAACACGGAGAAAGAGAAGATGGTGAACGAGTTCAGCTCCAAGGCTCGCTGGCCCAACGCGGAAGTGTTTAAGTTCGGAGAAGAGGAGGTGTACCAGCAGCTCCTCCGCGATGAGCAGGCCGGGCGTCACGTCGTGGTGGTCCTCACCGCCTCCACCAACTACCCCTTCGCTCGCTCCCAGCTCCGCTTCTTCAGTGCGCACTGCTTCACTTTTATTTATTTATTTATTTGTGTAATTAATTATTTAAATACTATTCTGTTATTATTTGATAATGCTAATATTGTCTATTTTTATCTCGTGTGTCAGAGGCCATGCAGGCGCAGTTCCCTTCGACTCTGGTGGACGTCATGCCGCTGGGTCACTGCATGTACGGCTGCGACAGCTGCTCGGTCAGGGAGCACCAAATCCCGCTCTTCTTTACTCGCTTCTTCACCAAGTACGGTCCCTGCTTTGCTCGCACTGCTTGTGCCTTTCTCCGAGGCGCGCGATCTGCTGACGTGGTGCCGTTCGGCATTGGTCCGTCTCCCAAGGACTCTTCCCTACACCAAAGACGACCTCTCGGCCAAGTACGGCCTCACCGGTGCCCGTGAGGCCGGCAAGAAGGTGATCCTCATTTCTCCCTCGGTCTACGCCAAGAGCTTCCTGACCAACCGCGCCTTCATCGACTCGCTGATCAAACTTCAAGCCAGCGAGGTAGTGTTCACCACCTTCTTGCGCAGTGTGGCGAGCGCCTGCGGCTTGTGTGTGTGTGTGTGTGTGTGTGTGTGTGTGTGTTATAGTCATCTGTGCTGATAATGGCCGTAAACCACGCTCGTAGGGAGATAAGTTCCACTTCTTGGTGAAGCTGCACGGCTACTGCTTCTTCACCTACAAGGAGGAGGAGAACGGCGAGGTCACCTCCCACCCGCTCCACTCCCTTTCGGACACGGAGCGGGAGAACATCAAGTTGCTGCAGGACAACTTCAAAACCGCCGACGAGACCGAGTACAACGTGCTGCCCTTCATCGAGGCTGCCGACGCCGTACGGGTCCCCACCTTTGTGTGCTCCTCGTTCCTCTTTGCTCCATCTTAAGGTGCCTGCGGCCTTGCCCTACAGGTCCTGACCGACTTGGACTCCAGCGTGGCGTTCGAGGCGCTCTACTTCCCCAACGTTGCCATCCTGGCCTACGACTACCGCCAGCCGGGCGATGAAGACGCTGACGAAGACGAGGTACGCTGCTGAATTGGTCGTATGGCGCCTTATCATCGCTCGCTCGCTTGATCTCATCACCTCATCACGCCACAACAGGAGAAGAAGGAGTATCACTCGTTCCTCCACCTCTTCAAGGGCGTGGAGCAGCTGAGCAGCCTTCTGCACTCGCCCCTGAAGCCCAAGCACGAGATCAAGGGCAAGCAGTTCTTCGAGAAGAAGTACGGCCAGGTCACCGGCAGGGAGATGGAGAGCATCGCCGAGTCGAGGGGCTGGTTCGTGCCGCACGGCGAAGCCGTCGAGAGCCAGTCGAGGTACGCTCCGCCCGCTTCTCGGAGTCGTCACTACGCGCGCAAATGGGAGGCCAACAGCTGTTGTTGCAGGAGCGCCGAGGAGAGGTGGACTCACGTCCAGAACAAGCTCAAGGAGGAGTTCGATGAGGAGTCGTCCACCCCTCTCGACTATATGGCCCGCGGGTGTGAGATCCCGACCGATGTGCTCGACTTCACGCTCTTCCTCCAGGTACGTGGGCCTAATTCGGTCAAAAATAATAAATAAATAAAAAAAAAGTAAAAGTCCTCCAGGTGACACAGCTGACCTCTGTCTCCCTCTGCAGGCGCATCAGCAGCAGTTGCAGAGCATGCGCGTGCCCGAGAGCCTGTGGAGAAAGCTGCACAACAAGGTAAGACCTCATAAGCCTTGTCTTCACAGCAAGCGACTACCCATCGAACAGCGCTGCCAGCTGGGACTCTCGAGTTCTTACCTTGGAGTCTTCGTCCCCCTGCAGGTAAAGAACGAAATCTTCGATTCGGGCAACTACTTCCAGTTCGCGATGGATGAGGACGGCAACATGCTCCTGATGCTCAACGACGAGCTCGAGAACGGACTGGCGGCCGGCTCCGACGTCTTCCTGGTGGACCACTTCTGGACCACCACGATCGACAACTCGCGAAACCAGGTACCCCACGTTTTTATCTGATGAAAGAAGCAGCATTCGAGCGGTGCCTAACACGCGCGGGTGATGGTGATCAGCTGAGGACGGTGCCCAATCTGTTGGGCCGCATGAGCGCCATTCTGGGCATCAATCCCGAGGAGGCGGGCGACAAGGAAGAGCTGGTCGAAGAGGTGTGGAAGAACATGTGGAAGTTCAACCAGACCTACCGCGTGCGCCTCGACGATGTCGACAAGGAGGGCACTCCCGTTTGGTGTACGCCTTCCCGCCCACGCGACACGACACGCGATCACTCACAGCGCGCGTCTCCTTCGCCCTGCGCAGACATGATGGACGAGGTGGGTTCGCGCATCACCCATTGCGACACACCGCAAGAGGAGGACAAGAAGACCGACAAGGAGGAAGAGACCCAAGAAAAGAAGGAGGGCGAAGACGAAGAGGAGGAAGAGGAAGAGGAGGAGGAGCCGGCTCGTCCCAACGTCAGGTGCATCCCGTTCTTCTACAACGCCCGTGGCGTTTCGTACTCCATCCTTTGGCCCGTGGTGGACCTCGAGCCGGGCGACATCATCACCCGCGACTTCCTGGAGGGCGTCAAGGGCGACCTGCAGCGAGCGGCCAGAGGGGTCGCGTTCGGCATCGACGAAGGCGAGGAGTACGCCGAGCTGTTCCGGGAGGCCCTGCAGCGCCACCGGAAGAACATCGAGTCGGTGGTCCCGCCCACGCGCCCTGCGCCGCAGCAGGTCTCCGCCCAATCGACCCCGAGGTAGTCCCTAGCCCACCGATACTTGTCGTTGTTGTCTCGGTTGCGTAGCTTGTCATCTCATTCTTCTTCGCGGCGTCCAGCACGCACCTCAAGGTTTTCTCCGACACCGAGTTCCTTAAGAAGGCGCTCACGTGGGACCGCTTCTCTGTTGTTGAGGAGGTTAAGGTGCGGCGCCTGGCCCCTCGGCAGTGACAGCAAGGAAACCAACTAACCGACCAACCGACCAACACTTCGGGCGGTGAATGGGTGCAGGACGCCGATGTGCTGTGGTTCAGTGACGACGTGGGCAACATTCAGGACCTTCTCAGCAATGAGAAGCAGATGGTGAACCAGTACCCGAACGAGATGTGCGTCACGTACAAGCACAAGCTGGTCGAGACGATCCTCAGGTGCTGGGGCGAGACCTGCGACTGGCTGCCCGCCACGTACAACCTCAACACCCAGCTGCCCCAGTTCATAGCGCACTGGCGGGAGGCCGAGGAGAAGAACGAGAGCGGCGCCGACGCGCAGAAGGACAACCTTTGGATCGTCAAGCCCTGGAACAAGAGCCGAGGCCTGGAGATCTTCGTCACCGACAGCCTGGCCCCGATCATTAGGTCTCGCCTCAGTCCGCTCTTTTCTATGATGATTGTGCCCTTAACGGTCTGGTGCTTGGGTGACCCGCGTTTTATAGGTCGATCGAGACCGGTCCCAAGATCGCCAGCCAGTACCTTAGCCGGCCGGCCCTCTACAAGGGCCGCAAGTTCGACCTCAGGTACATCATCATGGTCCGCTCGCTGCAGCCGCTGGAGATGTACGTCTACCGCATGTTCTGGATCCGCGCCGCCAACAAGCCCTTCTCGCTCGACCACCTTGACGACTACGAGAAGCACTTCACGGTTCATTTCCCCCTCGCGTGCTTCTCTGATGATGCCAAACGAGACAAGCATCGGCTCACATGACCGCGTGTTGATCAGGTGATGAACTACTCGACGTACAACCTGGAGCAGATCCTGTACACGGACTTCATCAAGACGTTCGAGGCCGAGCACCCGTCCGTGCAGTGGGAGCGCGACGTACAGTCGAAGATCAACCAGATGTTCCGCGACGTGTTCGTCGCTGCTACGCAGGCCTCGACGGAGAAGTGGAGCGGCCTCCTCGCACCGCTCAACGACGCGGCGGACAAGAGCAGGGACCTGCGCCAGCAGTGCCGTGGCATGTACGGTGCCGACCTCATGATCGACGAGCACATGAACCCGGTGCTGCTCGAGATGAACTTCTCGCCCGACTGCAAGCGCGCGGTCAACTACGATCCGGACTTCTTCAACGTCGTCTTCACGTCCCTCTTCACCGACGATTGGAAGGACGACGCTACACGCAAAGAGCTCATCATGGGCAAGATCGCCCTCATCTAGGGTACCACGTTCGCTGGAGAGCATAGTCGGAATACTTTCAAATAGATGTGAAACTTTGATGAATATCATGTGAAAAGCGACTAGCCAACGAGAATCGACCTTTGAATTCTTTTTGGAGCACCGAAGGACACAGCGGAGAGATTGTCGAATCGAGATCGAAGAAGAGCCAAACACACAATCATGTCTAGGGATCCCGCTGTTGCTGCCGCTTCGCTCGGATTTTTGAACTACCGCTGCGCCAAGGACGTGAAGGCCTTCCAGGAGCAGAAGGGTTCCTCCGAGGCCGTGAATGCCTGCTTCGCCAAGGAGACCAAGACGCTCACCTCTGCCTGCGGCAAGGAGGTCCACGCCTTTGCTGAGTGCCTCGCTGACCCTGAGAGCGGCTCGTGCGCGCGCCCCGAGTGGGATCTCCGCGTCTGCGTGCAGGCTAAGTTCGGCTTCGATTCCGTCCTCGAGCAGAAGAAGCAGGCCGCCAGGCTGAGCAAGACCACCGTCCCCACCGAGCTTCCCGACTCCGAGAAGCTTGCGGCTGCCGCCTCTCGCTGGAAGTGAAAGGTCGCTACATTTCCCTCCTAATCGCAACACATAAATTGAACTTCAAAAATCTCGAATCCTCCCCCCTCCAATGCGATGCCTGCGCGTCAGCATCGCTCAAGGGCCTCCTCTTCTTGCGTTCGGTTCCGAGAGTACGTGTGCGCAACGGAGGCCATTGTGAATCAATTAATTGGCCGACAATTCAAGCAATAAATAATCGTGCAAACCAGGTAACGCAAAGCAAACGCAGGCGCAAAGGAAATGGGCAACGCATCGCCAGGAGGGAAACAGCGAAAGGGGGAGGGTGGGCACCTGCCAGACTGCGTCGCAGTCCTGGGATGGAGCGAAGAGGATGCCGCCCTATACGAGCGCCTCCTGTCGCACTGGCAGGTGGGCGAGGGAGAGCTCCAGCCCGCCGACGACGTGCCCGCCCTCACCGTGGCCGGCCGCACCAAGTTCGAAGACCAGGTCTCCGTCGTGCGTTGGCGCGGCGACCTCCTCGTGCTCAAGCGTTGCCAACCTCCCTCCGCACTCCACCAGGAACTCGCCGTCTGGTTCCGACTACGACCGCACAAGTACGCCCGGCCTGCGTTCTGTCCTCGCACACGGAGGCTGATCAGCCGTGTGTCGTGTGCGGTGTGTGCGGTGGTAGTCGAGTGGTGGGGTTCAGAGGCGTGGTGCTGGGGAGCGCGGCGCTGCTGACGGACTACATGCCCCTGGGCACGCTGGAGGCGTTCGTGCTGTCGCCCGATGCGCCGCCGCCCGGCAGCCCGGCCTGGTTCTGGCAGGGCGTGTCGCTGCTCCTCGACGTGGCCCACGCCATGGCGCACCTCCACGCCGAGGGCTTCGTCTGGCGCGATTGTGCCGCACGCAACGTGCTTCTGTGCCACGAAGGCGGCCACGATCGCCTACTGCGGGGCAAGTACGTGGCCGCATCGTGAGTGGGCCGTGCGCGGTCGGTGGCGGTGACGAGCTCTCTCGACTCACCCACCCGAGGCCGTGCAGAATCACTGACTTTGGATTCGCGCGACGGATGGACGCTGATGGGCGGGTTGTCGTGCCCGCACAGACCCACAACCTGCCCATTCGGATCTGCGCACCCGAATCCCTCGCCTCCGACCACGCCGAGTACTCTGTCAAGGTACAACTGAGTCCATCTACATAGGTTGGTTGGTTGTGCGTGTTTTCTTGACTGACAGTAGTCATCGGTGGCGGCCCGTCCCAGTCCGACGTGTGGTCCTTTGGCGTGTTGATCTACAGCCTGTTCGCTCGCAAACGTACGTACGCTCTTCGGCGGATCCGGTGTTAACTTGGGTGAGGTAGCATCAGGGGCTGACCTGGTGTCACACACGTGAACGAACACCTCGTAGGACCCTACGGCGACCTCGCGCCGGCCGAAGTCGTCCAGGGCGTGATCGCCGGCTCGCTCTCCCTGAGCGCTGACGACCTTGTACTGCACGCGCCTCCGCCGGCCAGCGACAGCGAAGAGAAGACCGACAAGAGGGCGACACCAACCACAAAGAGGCAAAAGAAGAAGAAGGAGAAGAAAGCAGAGAGGAAGCAAGCGAGCGAGTTGCGACGCACGTTCGAGGCCTGTCTACGACGTCGACCACAGGACCGGCCGACCATGGCAGACGTCATCCTCGCCCTCTCCCATCATCAGCACCAGTTTCCGTCCTCCTCCCCCTCGCAGCGCCCCCAACACGGAGAGTAGCCGTCTCTCCTTTTCCGCCACTTGGTCGACAAGAAACCTCTTCGCGTGGCGAGGTACACCCCAAGGACCGCTACACCCCGCGGCGCAGTGTGGACGCATCGAAGGATTGGCACTCGAGCGATTGCCCGCGAGCGCACACTCGCCTGTGGCTAGTCTTGTACATTCCACTCCGCCTTGCGACACCAGGTCATCTCTCAAGCAACTTTCGGAGAAGAAGGGAAGAAGGAGAAGAGGTGGAGTGGCTGCGCAACAAGATGGGGGCCTGCAAGTCGCGACCCCAGGCTCCCGGCGACCGGCCGCGAAGCAAGAGCAAGCGTCGCGGTAGCAGCGTCGACGCTGGGAACAGTAACGGCAGCAGCGGTGGCAGTATCTCGCCCCCCTCCACCTCAGATCACAACAACAACGGCAGCAGTAGCAAGAAGGAGGGATCGCTGAAGAAACAACACGGGGCGGGTGGTGAAGATAGAGGGGG
>CACVKS010000410.1:0-17959 GCA_902749335.1 Acanthamoeba triangularis
ACGTAGTCCACGAACTTGACGTTCTTCTTGACCCGCCTCAGGCTCTTCTCCAGCGGCTCGTTCCACCCGCAGCTCTGGCACCTCACCGTGACCGACTTGGTGGTCGCCGCCTTCTTGCCGGTGCCGGCCCTCGTCTTCTTCGCCTTTGCGCCTGAGCCATCGCTCTGGGGAGAAGACGAAGGAGGAGAAGAGGGGGGACCCGATGAGCCCAGGAGGGCCTCTTGGTCGCGCGGGGAGGCCGGCTTAGGGGAATCGGCGACGATGTCGACGAGCTCGGGCAGCGCGCACGACGGGCACAGGACGAAGCTGGTCAGAAAGGCGCGGAAGCACAGGTTGATCTTGTCCAGCGTGAAGGTGGCCGGGTAGAGCGTCCACGACACCGCCGGGGTGGCCGAGCCCTGCCTGGGTGCGGCCGCCTTGTCGCGCTTGACCGCTGCGTTCAGGTTCGTGGCCAGGTACGTCGCCAGGTCTGCCAACACGACGTTGCACACACTGGTCAGAACGGCACGACACGACACGCGTGTGTGAGAAAGGGAGTGGCACAGAACGTACAGTCGGCAGAGGTCTGGAGGTCGTAGGCCACGGCGTCGAGGTTGGTGAGGAGGGCGCGCTTGCCCTGGAAGGAGACTACGAGCTGGTGCGTCTGGTAGCGGTAGAAGGGGTCGTCCTGGCACTCGGGATCGATCGCCAGGAGCTGGCTGGTCGCGGGCGCGCGTATCACGTAGGGCGAGAGCTCCATCTTGTTGTTCGTTAAGAGGTCGTTGGGGGTTGTAGTTTTAGTAGCGCAGTTGTTCAGGTCTTCTCTTCGCGTGCCAAGCCGAGACGTCGTAGTACGAGTGGGTGGATTGCAAGTACGAAGGGAGGGAAATGGCCATCGAAGTCTGGTGTCTGATCTTTGTTGATGTAGCGCAAATCAAATGCAGGGGGGAAGGGAAGCAATGAGATCGTTTGGGTTGCCGTGATTTGCGAAGTAGCGCGAGGAAGGAGGGCTCTTCTGTGGCGAAGAAGCTGGTTGGGGTTGGGTGATGTTGGTGCACTGCATGGTGGTGCACCGGTCCCCAAATAAATAGATTGGGGTACGTAGAAAAACGCAGGAAGGCAAGAAAAATGCATTTTTCGCTGCACGAGGCCTCTTGGCGCCAAAAATCGATTTGGGTTATCAATTTTCGTTTCAAATCGCAGATCCCAAACTTGTTGTTCTGCAGCCTGAGGTTTGAGATCCCTGAATGTTAGCAGGAGGTGTAGAAGCGGTTTGATTTTGGGATTTCGATGTCAATTCGTTTGCCATTCAGGCGGGGCGGAATTGAAATTCCTACGGACATGTGCGCGATCCGCAGAATCCAAGCCCTGCAGACGCAGGCGATCGAAAATTTGCTCCATTCATCACATCCAGAACACAATCAAATCAAGAACAAACACCATGTCAACAAGGCTTAGCGAGATCGACACCTGTGCGGAAACACCAGATGCCGTTAGGTACCTCCCTGTATTGTTTCAATTTATTTTCGTTTCCTTCTGGGTGGACGAAATATTAAATATTCAATATAAAATAAATTGTAAATACAATGAATTACTTAAATATATAATATAAAATAAAATGATTTACTTAATTATCAAATATATGGCAAGTGCGGAGGAGACGCTGGCGATAGAGACCGCCGCCCCGGATCCGCTGCTGCGCGAGGAAGCCGCAGAGGTGCCGCAGCTGATGGCGCCCCACCCCGATGCCGCCTTCGGGGTGCTCGAGGACGAGGAGGAGGCGGCCCGCAAGGGCGTCGGCACCGGCGTTGGCGTCGTGGCCTTCGACAAACGCAAGGAAACGTACACATCGTCTTGCTCGCGTGCTTGTGTCGTGTCGTGTCGTGTCGTGTGTCACGCTGACGTGGTGCCGTGTGCGTGGGTGCCCCAGGATTGAATATGTGAACCAGGAGGGCGAGAAGGTGGTGGCCGAACTCGAGGTGCCGCTGGGCCTGGGCCTGGGCGACGACGCCGAGCGCCAGCAGCTGGCCCGCCTCGAGGAGGAGCGCATCGACGAGGCCCTCAGGCGCCGCGGCGGCAAAGCCGGCAAGGGCGTCGACGACATCCGCCGCGAGATCGTCGCCGAACGGGCGCAGCGGCGCGCCGCGCCCCAGGAGCAGAAGCCAGCCCCAGTGGCGCCCGGGGGGCGCGAGGAGGAGCTGCAGCTCGAGCGCGACCGACAGGACGTGGCCCGCGACATCGAGGTCGTGATGGCGCGTCGGCACGACAGGGCCGCGCGGGTGCCGGGCGAAGACGACGACGAGAAGGACCGCCACCACGCCGAGGAGAAGGTGACGGTGCAGGTGGTCAACGAGGACGAGCAGATGGTGGTGCAGGAGCTGTACAGCGGGGTGCTGGCCGACCACGTCGAGCTCGAGCCGGCGCTGGACGAGGCGCGCAGCCTCAAGTCCTACATCGGCGAGACGCTGCACGAGGTCAACGAGGCCCGGCGCCGGGCCGACGAGGAGCCCGAGCGCAACCGGCGGCTCTACTACCGCGAGCACGGGATCGAGGACGACGAGTGGTCGGGGGCCGACGCGGACGAGGTCGTCGACGCGCGGCTGCCCCGGGCCGACGCGGCGGCGGCCGGCGTGCGGGACCTGGGCCTGGTGATGATGACCGCCGAGGAGATCGAGGCCGAGCGCTACAACGCGGCCGTGGCGCGGGACCGCAAGCGCCAGCGCGAGGAGGCGGAGGCGCAGGGCACGCCGGCYTTCCCGGCCAAGCGCCGCAACAGCCTGCGCGGGGTGCTGGCGGCGCAGATGCAGCGCGATCGGGCGAGAGACGCGGCCGAGCGCGCGCACGAGGAGAAGCTGGCGCGGCTCGGGCGCTCGGTCGACTCGCCCGCCGCGCCCAACCCCGACCTCGACGTACTCACCGACGAGGACGTCTACGACTACCCCGCCAACGAGTCATCGTACGCGCGCGTGTCGTGTCGTGTCGTGTGTTGTGTGTTGTGTGCGGTGCGCGTCTGACTTTTTTTTTTAATGGGTGGCGGTACATGGCAGTGTGTACTACACGTACGGGGCGGAGCAGCTGGACTACGGGGACATGGACCAGCGGGACCAGGGCGACTACGACACGCTGCGGCCGTTCGACGGCGACGACGACCTGCTGCGCGAGGAKCGGGAGGAGAAGGGCCGGGACAAGGACGCCGAGCGGGACGGCCAGCTGGTGCTSGACGAGGTGCGCGAGGAGGTCCTGATGCTCGAGGGCTGCCAGTCGRGTCGCAAGCTGCGGCCCGAGCCTCCGTCCGACGACGCCCAGGTGCGCAACCCACTCCGCCCGCCCACCACCAGCAGCAAAAGTTGGTCTGACGAGATGTGGGGTGTGCTGTGTGTCGGGTGTGGTGCCGAGCAGCCGTTGGTCAGGAAAGTGGAGCGGCTGCCGGCGGTGCGACACACGACACAGACGCGCGGGAGTCGCCGAACGCGAGGCACCAGCGCTTGAGACCCTTCAACTTTCTGCCATAAACTTTTTTTCATTTTCTCGTTCATCAACCAGGTGAGTCGTGAGGAGGATGAGCAGGCGAACTGAAGTCGAGGCCGCGCAACACAACGTGCATTTATCTAAATGCTACACAATGCCAATGTTCTTGTGTCCTGTGCTGGGAGTGCCCGGGCCTGATGACACTTTAAAGTGTCGGGAGCAGGGCGGCGGCGAAGAGGAAGAGCTTGCAGACGAACATGCCGGCGCCGGTGGCGAGGGCAGCCGGGAAGGCGCCGCAGTGCTTCACCGCCACCGGCACGAGCTCGTTGAGCGAGATGAACGACATAATTCCCGCCACCATCGCCAGCAGGAAATGCAGCCTGTGTGTATCGCAACATCTGATTAGCACGCGTGTGCGGTGGTGCGTGTACAGTGGTGCGGGTGAGGTGGTGGGTGTGCGGCCACCTTTCTTCGGTGATGAAGGGGTGAAGAAAGAGGCCGGCCACGATCGCGCCGAGCGGCTCAAACAAGCCGGTGAGGAACGGGACGGCGATGGTCCAAAACCGGCTTCGCGTGGTGTAGGCGATCGGCACCGCCACGGCCAGCCCCTCGGGGATGTTGTGCAGCGATATCGTCAACGCCAGCCCCACGCCGAAGCTGTGTGTCGTGTTCGTTCGTCCCGTTATGGCAGTGAGCGTCGCACACGCACACGCACACGCACACGCACACGCACACCCACCACCGCACACGCACACGCACACGCACACGCACACCCACCACCGCACACGCACCACCGCACGACACGCAAAAGCACAAGAAGGGCGGACGCACCTCAGGCCCTTCATGGTGGAGAGGTAGAGGGCCACGCCTTCGGGGAAGTTGTGGATGCTGATGCCCAGGGCGGTGATGAACGCCATACGGAGGAACACCGTCCGTCGCTCCTCCTTCTCCTGCTTCTCGCCGCTCTCTCCGCCCGCCGTCACCGCACTTCCGGCCGCCGCCGGTACTGCCTCCATGGCGTCGACAACGAGCCCGGTCTCCGGATCGCAGCCGTCATCGCGCTCGCTGCTGGTCCGTCGCACGAGCGATGGCCGAAGCGCCGATGACGAAGACGAACAGGAAACCGCGCGAGAGCTCGCGGGTGGTGGGGATGGTGGAGCGGTGGTAGTGGTGGAAGAGGGGAGTTTGGAGTGTTGGGCGCCGAGGTAGCCGGCCAGGGCGTTGGAGAAGGGCTGGCTGGGGTCGGGCACGAGCCGCGCGATGGCCCAGAAGAGGAGCGCGCCGCAGGCGACGCCCACGAGGGTGGCGGGGAGGCCCAGGACGTGGGCGGCCTCGGGCACGAGGTCGAACAGGGAGAGGAAGAGCATGACCCCGCCCGAGAAGGCCTCCATCTGCCCCACCAGCTCCTCGCCCGGCGAGCCTTTGATGCGACCGCACACACCACCGCACACGCACAATTTAACCGCACAACACGACAACACGACAACACGACACGGCACGGCACACATGGTAAGCCGGTGGGAGGTCGCGTGGGGGGGAGAGCGCGGAGCGCACCGAGGAAGGCGGCGATGAGGCCACCGAGGCCGGTGCTGAAGCCTGAGACGAGTGTGAGGGCCACAGACATGCCCACGCCCACCACCGACGGCGCTCCTGCGGCCATCCCAGCCTGCTCCATCGGTTCCGAGTGAGTGTTGTGGGAAAGAAGAGACACAGCTCACGAGTTTTTTCCCCATTTTCTCAGTTGCATTTTCGAAATCATTTCATAATTTTGAGAATACTAAAAAGATTTCAAAATGCAAATTTGAAGCGTAC
This sequence comes from Acanthamoeba triangularis, assembly GCA_902749335.1. NCBI lineage: Eukaryota > Discosea > Longamoebia > Acanthamoebidae > Acanthamoeba > Acanthamoeba triangularis. Next base: position 5,260 of record CACVKS010000410.1, read on the forward strand.
GGAAGAACTTGTAATCGAGTGCAATCTGCTGCGAATGGGAGGCTAATCTTGAGTGATCTTGATCGTCGAAGGCTTGTTCTGGCCCATACAGAACTTCCACAAGCTGGAATTGACCACACGATGGCAACAAATAACACTGTGGAGGAAGATGGCGAACGGCGACGATTGTTGGAGTCCAGTGCTGGGTCGCTGCTCGATCTCGAAGGGAACGGCACGGGAGACGTGACAGCAAAAGAGCATCCAGCGAGTGGGACCTTCCTCACCACACGCATGCGAGAGCGACTGGACTTCATCTGGTCCGAGATCAAGTGATATTCGCAGTACATCATCCCCATCGTCATCTGCAACGTTATCCTGGTGGTGGGGCTGGTGGTTGTCATCTTTGTCTTTGCCTAAAGGCAGGGATGATCTTTTGATGGATGCACAAGCGTTGAAGATGAACGGCTTGACCTCAATTTCCCTTGTGAAATGGTCTTGCTGTGAGAAAGAACGCGCCACACCTGCACCATCTTTCAATAAATCTTTTGTACAGGCCTGCCTTTCCCTTCCCCACAAAGAACGAAGACGAACACGAAACGAAAAAGAACGAAGGGGGGGGGTGGTTGCGGCTGCTGATCATCATTTTTTCGCTGCTCTACCAACTGAGCTACCACCGGTGTCGCAATCCGGTGGGGAGGAATCGAACCTCCGACCAACGGGTCTACAGCCTTCGAAGTACCAGCGTGCCATGCGCACCCCGCTGCCCCCAACTACGGCGCCAACCACAAGCAGCTGACCAACGCGATTTGTATTGTTGGGTTCGTGTGCTGCGTCTAACGGTATCAGCCGAACTCAGGGCTCTCTTCGTCGGCCAGGAGGACGTCCTCGAAGGTCTCGGTGGGCAACAGGGTCATCTGCTCCTCGCAGAACAGCTGGTCCAGCTCGCCCGTGTTCCCGACTGGCCACGCTCCACCAGCCGCTGCGTGGGCACCGAGCCTGCGCATCGGTTGAGCCTCGGCTCCGTCGCGGCCGAAGCCACTCGCCGACGGCATGCCATCGTCGCCTTCAACATCGTCGCCGTCGTCGCACTCGTTCAAGTCCAGCGCGCCCGCTGCGTCGTTGTGACTGACGCAGGCGAGGTCGTTATCGCCCTCGTTCAGATCTAAGTAGGCGTTGGTGTTTCCTTGATTCGGTAGCCAGGGAGGGTGGTTGGGCTCCTGTTGGCCGAGCAGGTCGTCGTAGATCGCAGCGATGGCGTACTCCATGTCGAGGGGATCATGCTTGACCATGTTGTCGCCCCATCCTGCGACTCGAGACTGAGGGGCCACCTCGATCTCCGGCGGCTGCACTTGCGGCATCGCCCCGAGCAGGAGGGAGACGTAGGAGCCCAGGGCATCGCCCTGTTCCCCTTCGAGCTCGACGACCTCCGACGCGGCAGCGTGAACAGCGGCAAGGTCGATGTCCATGAGTTGCTGCGGCGACGCTCCGGGCAGGGTTGGCTCGAGCGTTATCGCGGTATCGACCGGTGAGCACGGCTTCGCGTGCGCCGCCGCCGAGTACGGGAGATCGAGTATCTCGATGGGATTGTCGTACTGGGACGGACGCGCGGGGGGAATGTTGACGGAAGGCGAAGCTTCCCCATCTAGGGAACGAAGGTGGAGCAGCAGCCGCACGCGCATGGCCTTGAGCTGGTGCAGCATCGTTGCATACCTACGTATTGCGTCAACATGACAGCGACAGACCTTCACACACGCATGCACACATACGCGCAAGCCAGCGCAGCAGGAAGAAGGAAAGAGTACTTTGGCAGATTGCTACAGATGGCCATCTGCTTCTGGTTTAAAACGATAAGCTTTTCCTTCGAGCTCGAGAACCGGACCTCGTCAATCAGTCCCACGCCCTGCGTCAAGCAATCACAAGCCGTATCATCAGGTGAGACGAGAACGGAAGGCGGACGAGCGTCCCGTCGACCATGGCGTGTGCGATTGTACCTTGAGGACGGACAATATGGTGGACGTGCGACGTCTGTTGACGGAAAAGCATGAACTGATGCGAGATCGTGTCATGGGGCCTTTCTGCAGCAGCGCCACGATTTGGGCTGCCAAGTCCTTGGTAGCCTTCGTCTGTTCAGTCGGATCTGCAATCACCAGAAGAAGCGGTGCACCGTCAGATGATGGAAGGTCACACCACACCACGCAGTCACGACCGAGAAGTCACGACCGAGCTCACCCGATACGCACCCAACTCCTCGGAAGACATGCCAGCAAGGCACCCGGTCAGCTCGCTCAGGGCAAGAAGCTCGCCGCTGGCCCAATTGGCGAGTGTCAGCGCCTCCTCCACCGCGTCGCCAATATCCTCTTCAGCCGCGCGCCTCGCCAGAGCCGCGAACTGTTCGTCTACACATAGCACGCAAGCGTCAACACCAATGTGTGAGTACTATACTATCTTGCGTAGCGTAAGCATGCTCACACGCAGGCAACGAACGCGTACCCCTTACGCGAACGGCCGCTTCGTGACCTGCCTGCGGGAGCGTGGGTCGTGCAGGCACCAACACAACGAACTGCTCTTCCTCCCTCTCGTAGTCGACGAGGCCACCGTCCTCGCTTGGCCGGGGTTCGAGCCTCGTCCACCTGCAAATCACTGGCTCGCACTGGTCGGCGAGGGGTCTCTCACTCTGTGGCGGCCGGTGGGCAACGACTCCCTCCTCCATGACCACCTCGTCGTCGGTACCTGCCGCAGGGTCGTAGCCATCCATCAAGACGGGCACAAGGGATGTCCCAGGGATGGGGTCGAGGCAGTCCGGGTCGTGTAGGCATGTCCCCGTCCGCGGCTGCGGTTGGGTCCTTCGAGGCTTCCTACTGACGGCGGAGGTGGGAATCTCTGCTGGCGCAAGCTTTCGCCTCTTGCGCAGGGCCGGGTCTGAAGCTCTCGTACGAGTGGTCTTGGTCTTGGCACCCACCCTCCTCGCAGTGGAGACCTTACCGCGCACATCCTTCTTGACATAAGTAATATATAATCTACTAATAGAAATGACGTGGACGGTACCTGGCGGGAGGGTGGCGATGGTGCACAGCTGAGTGGGTCCGTGTAGAGGGTGGGCGAGAGGGGTCTCTTGATGTCCTGCATCGCGCTGGCAGTCGAAGCGCTGCCAGAAGCGGGTTCATGTAGGCCCTCATTGCATATCAACCGACTTCGCGAAGATAACGACAACGAGTGGTTGCACGAGGACTGCGTAGGAGCAAGTGGAGGCGAGGGCGGCAGAGGCGGCAGTTCGAACAAAGGCTGAAGCGGCAGGAAGCAGGGATCGCTGTCGGCGCCCCACATCGTTCGGAGGTAGTTGTATGTCGAGACAGGAGATGAAGCTTGTCGTACGAGAACAGCACCCGGCACTACACGCTTCGTGTTCGCGCCCAAAGATCGACACATACTTGAAATTTTTGAAAGTGCCCAGGAATGTCCTGCTCAATTTGTGGAATGTGAGAAATGCAGAAAACCAGCAAAGGGACGGGTTGGGTACCTCCCGAACGGGACGCTAGCTGGAGTGGCCTCGGGCCGATAGGAAGCCGCGGCCGTGGCACTTGACGCAGGTCCTGAAGTGAAGCGACTCCGGCCGACACTTGCCGAACTCGCCGAAGCCTCCTTCGCCCTCACACAGTCGGCATAGCTCCGACGGACCTGACCGAAAACGCGGTGAGATAGAGGGTTATTGGGGCTCGGGTTGCGAAGCTGTACCCGCCACGCTGCCTCGTCCCTCGCACAGCTCGCACATGTGGGTGAAGTGGATTGAGCCCAGCGGACAAGGGCCGAACGGACCCTGGCCCTTGTGGCCGTGGCACCGCGGGCACTCGTACTCGTCCGCCGCCGCGCCGATGGTGTGCGCAACGAGCGACGGGGGAGATGACAGACGCGCGTGCGGATAGAGCGAGTGCAGCGATGACGTAGATGACGATGATGAAAGCAGTGTTGCTTGAGTGGACAGGCGCGGAAGATGCCAGGCGGGGAGTAGAGAGGATGAAGACATAGACACGGACGGCGATGACAGCGACGAAGATGATGATGGTGACGGAGGCACGAGCGACGAGATGCGATAGCTTGGCCTGGCTGGTGTCGACGATGAAGAGGGTGGCGGTGATCGCGAAGAGAGCTTCGTCGAAGGGAGGGAGGGCGAGGGCGGCGCAAAGGTGATGGAGTAGCCGGCGATGGAGGGTCGGTCGAGCATGTGGGTGACACGCTTGCTCGACCGCGGCGGCGACGTTACGCGCGACGCCGACTGATGACTCCGCAGCGACGCAGCCGTCGACGAGGGAGCAAAGGCGGAGGATGCCGAGGCCAGGCTGGAGTGCGATGGACTGCGCGGCGGGTTCGAGGCGCTGCGCAAACGGCGAGGTGTCATATCTGCCGCCGAGGCCTGATGTGACAGCGGCCTCTGCGCGTTTTTCGGCAATGATGGCGAAGAAAATGACGAAGGCGAGGAGGAAAGCGATGGCGGCATGGAGAAGGAGGACGAAGGGGAAGGAGGTAGGGACGAGACAGGCGACGCTGGCAGGGAGGTTGAAGTCGGAGTTGAGGTCGAGGGAATGGTTCTGGCGGCCGAGATGAACGAGTAAGGTCCGGCGTTGTGGACCGCATGTGTTACCACGCTCCGCCGTAGGCAGTAGGCGGCGCCCGTCAGGGCTGACGGCACGAGGCCGTCTGTCGTCGTGGGGGCCGGCAAGGCGAGGCTGCAGCCAATCGCAATCCCCTCATCATCGCCGTCTTTGGGCTTTACGCTGTAGACGGCTACGCCGTCGCTCGTAGACTTGCCTAATGTTAGAAAAAAAAAACAACATTTAGTAATTCTATCCTATTTTAATTGTTAATTGGCAATAATGTCATAGCAATTGTACCATAGACCTCTTCGGCATCGCCAAACAGGAACGTGGCCGTGGTGTGAGGGGTCACGTCGCGCTCGCTCTTTGCTCTTGCCAAAGTTCTGCCCTTCTCTGGAGCAGTTCACGATCGGTCGAGTGTCAAATGACGGAACCCGTTGAAGAATCAGAGGAGCCATGCGTACTGTTGACCGCAGTGGCAGACGCAGGGCTTGCGGTGGCTGTCCATAGCAGAGCGTCCACCTCGGCAGGCACCACCAGGCTTTCATGAAGGCAAACCACACAGTCTGTGGTTTTGCAGGGACAGTCCGTTAGCACTCATCGTATCAACGCACGCACACACGCAAACATAAGGTGGTGATACGAACCGGGTGATGGTTTGTTGTGGGTGAGGGTGATGATGCAGCCCACGGCCACGAACGAAGGCGGCGGGACGGGTCGCCAAACGGTACACGGCAGCATGCCCCGCACTCCGCCCTCGTGCCGCCATACCACCTCAAAGTCCACCGGCTACACCACACGCCCGACACGGCACGGTCAGTCGGTCAGCTGCTCGTGCGTTGCGTGCGTGTGCGGTGACGTGCAGCGCGTGCGCACCTTGGCCAAGTAGTCGACGGGCTGTCGAGGGAGCACTTCCCTCTTTGCCCGCAACCCAGCGGCGCCCTCCCTCCTGTCCCTCGCTGCGCCAGGTCCTGCGTATTATAATAATTTTGCAATTGTATCATCTGTATTTATTTTTCATTTAATATAAATAAAAATTCAAATTATAAATAAAGAAGTACGTTGGGCCTTGGCCGGGAAGGGGCCGATGGCAAAGACGGGGGCCTCGAGATAGAAGCGAGGGCTGGCGGCGAGGTAGGGCCGCACCACGTCGCCCGCAACGGCGTAGCCCGGGGGCGGGATGGGCCGATACCACGTCACCCCCTCCTTCTCCTCCAGCCCGCTGCTGGCCTTCATCCTTCGTTGTGTGGTGCAAGACCACATCTTTTGAAATTTGGCGACTGTCACGAGATTGAGCTTCGGAGCGGCAGAAGATGAAGGAGAGGAAGGGGAGGAAGTGGCGAAGGAAGAGGGCGAAGGCGGAGGAATGAGGATGGAAGGTTTCAAGATGGTCGCATGTCGAGCGACTGGGTTTGTGCGGGCGGTTGCAGGCGGCACTGTCACATCTGCGGAGAGGATATCATCATTCGATTGCATTCACCGCTGTACCGACGGCAACATGTGCAAGCCGAGGAGGGTCCCTTGATCGTGTTCCGATCTCTGTAATAAAAATGAGATATTTTTTTTTGAATAATTCAGATAATGTTGCCGTGGGCCGGAGATACCAGGGGGGCCAAAATGAAGTGGTGCCCGAACGACCACCAAGGCGACAGACACCCTGAGCTGGCGGCGCAAGTCTACGGCACGCGCAAGGAGCGAGCAAAAGCGAACACTTTCCCCTTTGGCCACCCCCCCTTGTTCAACGAAGCCGACCCTGCCTTCCCGCTTCGGTTTTAGGCCCCGCTTATATCTTCATCTTCATCTTCGGGTCTTGTGGTACTGCCCACGCATCCATCCCACGTTGATCTTGATCGATGCCTTTCGATTTCCGCATCGCCTTACAAGAAGGGGAATTCATCAATCATGATTCATGATTTTCAGACTGGTTTGGATCGCTCACCCTCTTTTCTGTATCGTAGATTCTTGGGTGGTGCACCGTCTCAGGCCACAACAAAGAGCGAAGCACGAAAGCGGCGGAAAGAACGAAAGCGAAGGATAAAAAAAGGAGAGAAGAAAAATGGATCCGGCCAAGCTGTACCGTGTGGCGTTGCCTTGGGAGGCGCCGTTCGCGCACTCCAAACAAGGCGACTTCTCGACGCCCGGCGAGTTCGTGGCGAGGAGCCTCAACCGGCACTTCATCAGCTACGTCGAGGACAAGATCAAGTCCTACCAGAAGACCCTCTCCGACCCCTACTGGGTCGTCTACGAGCAGGCACGCTCACCTCCTCCTCTTCCCTTTGCCACCATTTCTTTCGCTCTGGGCCTCTAACGAATGTTGTATTGTGTCGTGTCGTGTCGAATTGCTGAACTGTTGATGTGGCATAGTTCGATGCAGAGGATGACACCAAGTGGAAGGAACTGCTCGAGGCCTATGGGATGATGGGCAAGAACTGCCTAAGCAGCCTCGTGCTCGCTCTGCTCGATTGGCAACAGCGCAAGCTCAGCAAGAAGATCGACATGTGGGAGGATTTTGCCAAGGAGCTCAACAAGGCCCAGGCCGCCCAGCTCCAGGCCACCTATGAAGAGCGAAAAATGGTACACGCGTGCCCTATGCGTGTGCGGTGGTCCGTGCGCTGTGCTCACCATTCCCTCTCTCACGGTGTGTGTGTGTGTGTGTGTGTGTGTGTGTGCGCGCAGTACACCATTTACTATGTGTTTTGTCGGCTGGTGTTGGAGGTGCTGCCAAACGCAGACGAATCAGACAACCCCATCTCGGATGCTGCCGCTGATGAGCTCGAGAAGGCCTGCTTCCTCTACTTTGAGGAGAACAAGTACGAGGCCTCGCCACCATGCTTTTGCCCTGCTCTGCTAAACCTTCGTTCTTTTGTCGTTTTCGTTCTTTACGTAAAGGGCGTTGGTGCTGGTCAAGGCCAAGAAGGGAGAAAAAGAAGACATGGCCGTAGCAAACCGACTTCACATCTACGAGCTCTTCTCTCAGATCCTCGGCGAGCTGTGTTCTCAAAAGTACTATGTCCTTCGCATTCGTGTATATGCGCGCGGCGAGTGTGCTCACGCTCCTTGATCCACGTAGCCGATTCGGAGAGATCATGAAGAAGCTCTTCGATGTGCTAGAGGCCACCAGCAGCGCCAAGGACCTCTCCACTTCGCTCTCCGCCATCTACGCCCTCCGCAACGTCAAGATGGACGTACGTCTTCGCTCTTTTTTTCTTTTTCATTTTCTTTCCTTTGTTTTTCTTTCTCTCTCATTTTGGCCCTTCATCACGCTTGCTTGCCCTCTGCGCAGATCTCGACCAACGCAAAGATCGTCGAGTCGGCGGCCTTCATCAAGCGAGTGCGCGAGGAGTACTTCGACCCCAAGGCCAAGAAGCTCAAGGAGGAACTCCAGGCCGCCTTCGCCGAACTTTTGGTATACCTACCCCCCGCTCACCGCCCGCGCTAACCGCTGGTTGGCTCACCCGGCAAATGTGTGTGGCACATTCTAGGGCAGCATCCTCATCCCCATCGTCGAGTCCAAGACCGAAGGCACTCACACCCTCCTCCGGCGCTATTTATTTGGAATAGTATATAGTATTATGTTTTGTTTACTTGCTTGTTCGCTAATTTATTTGTTAACGCATTTGTTGAACAGAGTCGCAAAAAGATGTGTTGGCCGACTTCTATGCGATCGTGTCCGATTTCTATGACCGGATCATGACCCAGTACGGCAAGAAGAAGATCAAGGGCCGTGAGCACGTGCGTACACATACTAGAACATATCATATGACATGATATATGCGATAGTGCGTTGAGTCTCACCACCACCACCATTATGGGTGCAGGTGTTTTATCCGCTCCTTACGGGCCTGCTCTGTGCCGCCCACGTCAAGTTTTTCGAGGCCAAGTACTACGAAATGCTGGACATGCTCTTCAAGTCGCTCAAGGAGCCCAAGCTGAAGGCGCTGGCGCTGGAGTCGATCTACCACCTGCTGCTCAAATTCCTGGCGGTGAAGGACACCAAGAGCTTCGGCGAGGAGTGCGCCAAGCTGCTGGACCAGCTCTTCATTCAGCCGGCCAAGGAAAAGAAGAAGGAGAAGCAGCTGATCCAGCCCGGCGAGGAATGCGTCGACATCATCGTCGACATCATCACCCTGCTGTCGGTGGCCAAGTTCGACCAGACCACGCACAGCGTCGTGCTCGAGCTCATCAAGGACCGCGCCTCGCCCGAGTACCGTTCTCCTTCTGTGTTGTGTTTGTGTGCGGTGTGTGCGTGTGCGATTGTGTACTACAAGACTAAGACTGGGCGCAGTAAGGTGCTGGTGGCGCTGCTTTCTTTCAACGCCATAACGGACCGGCTGATTCCCGCGACCGAGGGGCGCTCGGGATCGAGCGGCAGCAGCAGCGGCGGGGGCAAGTCGTCCGGCGGCACGCTCAAGGGCTCGGGCAAGCAGGTGGGCACCATCCGCACCACCATGGTGGTGCCCCGCGGTCAGGCCAACCCGAGCCTCAAGCGCCAGGCCATGCGCCGGTTCCACGCCGAGACCGAAAAGATCATCCTCGACGACTTCGCCAAGGGTATGTACCCTAGCCCTGGAAGACGTCGCCACCTTGAGCCAAGATCGCCCCCTCTTAACTTTGCTGTCCTTACCTGGAATTGGCCCAGGCATGGGCATGGCGCTGGATCGGATCATTGCGGACGTGCACGCGCAGTTCGGCACCCTGCTCCTGAGCGACCCCAAGCACAACAGCAAGACCGTTCAGGGTGCGCGCACGCACCACCGCACACGCGCACGCGTACAGAGCACGACTGACGGATGGTTCGCCTTATGGTGGTGCAGAGCTTGTGGGCAAGGACAAGGCGGGCCAGCTGGCTGTGGCGCCTCTGGCGCTCTCCTGTCTGCGCCGTGCGCTGCCTTCGGAGATGCCCCTGCACGAACTGGTCCACACGTTGGCCAAGTACACCCTGCACGTCGACAAGGGTACGCAGCAACCACCGCACACGCACACACCGCACGTATCGCACACACCGCACACGCACGCGCGTTTGATGGTTTATTTCGTAATATATGGCGAATGCAGCGATCCGCAATGAGGCGTTCCAGGTGCTGCAGCACATGGCCAAGTGCTTGCCGGTGCTCCGGGCGACCATTGTCGAACAGTTCTGCCGAGTCACGTCGAGCATTCCCGACATCTATCCCCAGCTCATCCGCAAGTCCCTCTCCAAGGTGCGCCCAAGGCCCCTTTCTTCTAAAAACATGGGTTTCTTTTTGTGTCGACTGAGTGCCGTGTGCGTCGTGTCGAGTGCAGCTCTCGGTCCTCTTGAAGCTGTGGCACGATATGGAGAGCGACCGGGAGCTCAAGCTCGAGCAGAAGCAGCGAGAAGACAAGAGCAAGTCCTACATCGCATCGGTAGACACCTCGCCGCTCTTCGCTCTTACTTCTTCCCCCCCCCCCGTCGCTGATCGATTGGTTGTATATCCGTGAAGGGCCAACTGGAGAACGTCAAGTCGGTGGTGTGTCCCATCTCCGAGGTCGACGGCACGGCCCTGCTCTTTCTGTGCCACCCGCTGGCCAACGTGCGAGAACTGGCGTGGGAAGTGATGAAGGCCGTGCGCCACGTCAACTCAGTCCTGCCCGAAGAGGTCCGACCGCACACACAACCGCACACGCACGCGCACAGGAACACGCATCACACGCATCGATCTCTATTTACTGATAGAGTAATGACGATGCAGAGTGCGGTGGAGGAAACGGTGCTGCTGGCCAACCTGATCGAGGCCAACGCGAGCAAGCTGGCCGGCGCGGGCGATGTCGACCGTAATCTTATCACCAAGCGCTCGTTCGCGCTCAAGGACGGCCACAGCGAGGAGGCGGCCAAGGAGCTCCGACTCCTGGGCCTCAGCGGCAGCTCGAACAAGCTCCCCACCCGCAGGGGCACCGACGCCGACTGGCGGTCCGTCAGCGAGTACGTGCCCAGTGTTGCCTATTGGCCGCACCCAAGTGCGCGCACTGACTGCACGACACGACCGACGACACGCGCACACAGTTCCGTCGATGTGACCAGCGCCCGAGGAGACTCGGAGGGAGCCTACAAGGCACAGCCCACCAGCCAAGGCACCCTCGAGGAGGTCGTCAGCCTCAACAAGGGCCTGCACAAGGACGGTAAGCCGTGGGCCACCTTTCTCTCTATTAATTCCTTTGTTGGTGGCGCACCCTCTCACACAACCACTTCGCGTCGTGTGAGCCCACAGACGCGCAATTGCGATGGGCGCGCATGCTGGGCGCGCTGGTCCCGCTGTGCACGAACGAGGGCACGGTCAACTTTGCGCTCCGGCACATCGTCCCACGCATGGCCGCGGCGCAGGCCTATCTCGAGTCCACGCGCAACCAGAAGAGCGTCTCGCCCGACTTCGAGTCCCAGAGCTTGCTCTGGCGCAACTATGCCGTCGCCGCCTGCGCAGCCTACGGTATTTCCAATCACCCCGTTTTGTCGTGCGTGTGCGGTGCGTGTGCGTGTGCGGTGCGTGTGTGGTGTGTGGGTGCGTCGAGCTAAGGATTCGTGCGGTAGGTTCGGAGGGTGACGTAACTGAGGAGGTCGAGTGCACCAAACCCGAAGCGGTCTTCAGCTCCATCCTGGGCGTGCTCAAGACTCTGCCGACCCTGTCTCCCTTCCTCGTTCTGGTGCGTCGCCGCACACGACACGAACAACCATCAACGACACATATGACATGCACGACACACGAAGGTACTAACTGCGAGTTGTTGCACAGGCGCTGAGCTTCGTCAAGTCCAGCTTTGTGCCGACGCTTCTGGACAAGCTGGACCCCTACAACACGGAGGTCTACCAGAACTTCAAGCCCTCGAAGGGCAAGCAGCACCAGAAGGACCCCCAGTTCGTCCTCCGCTGCCAGCTCGGCCGTACGCCCGCCTTTTCTCCCCTCTGTGCCTTTCATTTTGACCGAAAAAGCTCGCGCGCGTTGTGATTTCATGCAAGCTCACCATCGATGGCGATAACAACATACAGTTGTGTTCCGGTTTACTGCTGAGAATCTGCAATCGCCGGCGATGAACCCCAACCTGCTCAATTCCTACCTCGATTGGATGAAGGTATCGTAAAACACACACCACCTCACACCACCGCACCACGCACAAAAAAAAAGCATCCAAATGAAACAAAAATCAAAGAAAAAAAAAGCCAACTCACCATAATCATGGTCGCTTGGTTACTGTATAGCAAACGCGAGCCTATCTGGACACGGTGGTTGGCGAGTGGTCGGACCCGCTGCAGGGCCTCCGGTACGACTTCTTCTCGGTCGTCGCGCGCGTGGTGCACCACGTCCACGCCGGCATGCCGGCCAAGCTCGCCGAGGCCTTCCCCAAGCAGTACCGCAAGAAGCTGTTCCTCTTCTGCTCCAAGTATTGCGGTCACGCGCCCAAGGCGCTCACCGACAAGGAGTCACCCGACGCCAATCAACTGATCAAGGTACCGTGTGCCGCTCTTGTTTGTGTGTGCGTGTGCGTGTGCATTCTTGACATTCTTCGTTTATACAGTGCGCCGACGCCGAGTCGATGGAGAAGGCTCGCTCGCTTCAGTATGCCGCACTCAATGTACGAGCGCAAACGCACAGCACACGCACACGAACACAGACACACGCACACACGCACACGCACACACGCACACACGCACACACGCACACTAATGGTATGTGGTGTATGGTTTTTTGGGGGCAGGCTATGGGCGTTCTGCTGCGCGGAGGCGACTTCTACAAGGCGGAGAAGTCGATCGACCCGCGCGGACCCATCGCCGGGCTGTTGACCAACATGTTCAAGATCACCGACGTGCAGGTCAACTCGATCGGCGAGTCCGCGCTCGACATCTACCTCGAGAGCAACGCCGGCCACGAGGACCGCTTCCTCACCCTGTGCCTTGACCTCGTACGCTCCTGGCCGTACCACACCCACACAACACGCCTGTGCACCCACTCACGCCCGCTTCTGTGGGTGGGCACGGGGACAACAGTGCTATGACGACGACAAGCAGGTGAGCCGAGGCTACTTCATGGCCGCCGGGCGGGCCATCATCGAGCGGCAGCTGGGCGGCTCCCTGCCCATCCCCGCCCTCCTCAACCTGTGCCTCATCAACCTGGCCCACGAGG
>CACVKS010000411.1:0-27422 GCA_902749335.1 Acanthamoeba triangularis
GGCGACGGGCGGGGGCGGGGGGTCCCCCGCGGACGCCTGCAGCCGAGCCGAAGGAGGCGACGGCGGCGTGGAAGGTGGCGGCATCGGACTCGTCGGCGAAGGAGAGGCCGATGACGGCGTCGTTGCCCTCGAAGGTGTGGAAGAAGGGCGTCGCGGATTGGTACTCGAAGCGATCGTACAGCTCCTGCTCCCAGGTCACCTGTCCACTCTGGAGATCTACCAGGCGGATGTAATGGGCGCCAGCATCGCCTAGAAAAAAGAGATGATGTATCATTAATCCACCGAACCCTCCATGCTTTTCTCTTCGTTCGAGCAATCGACGTTGCATGAGAGTGGAAACAAATTGATGGCAGGGCGTACCATCGACAGCCACGAGCGCGGCAGCGCCCCAGAGGTGGGAGTAGGCCCAGGTGTTGCCCTGGGACATGTACAGACGGGCCACAGCCGTGCTCTTCACCTGGCCTCCCACCGACGAGTACACCATATGCGACTCTCCCTCGTTCAGGGTGTTGGAGCCGCCCATCTTTTTACTTCTCCTGTGCTGTGGTTGCTTGCTACGCGAAGATTGATTGAAGACTGGCCGAGGGAGGCTGAACTTTTATTAATTGATATCCCGTCGACAATCGCTGCAGGACGAATACTGCTTCGGCGAACGACAGTCCAGCGCCCTTGGCCAACAAGGAGAAACACAACACGGTAGCGGTGGGGAAAACACTTCCTTGGTGTGTGCACACCTGCAACTACAACTCTCTTCGTGTTTTATCACCAGAGTTCCACGCTCCCCGATATTGTGCATAATCTTGACAGTGATTACAAAAGGAGTCTTGGCTGCATGGTGAGGTTAGGAGCTGTCGGTAGGTCGCTTGCTGACGTCGGGCTGAGCGCTCTTGGTGGCAGCCTCCAGTTTCTCTCGCATGGCCTTGTCCAGCGCCTCCTCCTCTTCTGAGCGCGGGACCGGCACCGTCTTCCAGGTCTCCAAATCGATCTTGTTCTTCATGCTCTGCGCACACGCATGCCGTGCCATGGCACCAACCGCGGCAGCGCACATCCAGTGAGCGAGCAGAAGGGACAGAGATGATGGGATATTTTCATAAGATGGAGGCAAGATGGGGCGGGGGAGGAGAGCAGGATTGCACCTCGTAGGCGGCCTCGAGATCGAAGGGCTCCTCCTGCTGCTTGCGCCACTGGTCCTGCTGCTGCCGCCGGAGCTCCTCGTACTCCTGCTCCGAGTAGCTGCTGCTGCGCTTGTCGGCCACCTCGTTGCGGCCCTTCACGAACCGTGCCAGGCCGACCGAGCCCACCACCATGAACGCCAGTGCCGGCGCTCCATACCTGAGGAACACCTGCTCCCCCGCCTTCTTCCTCCGGCTGTGCATAGAGCCAAAAATGAATTATTATTAAAAAAATGCAAAAAAAAGATAAATAAAAATATCAAAAAACCGAGAGGGTGGACGAGAAGAGGGAGCATCATGGTTGGATACGGCCATACTGCGCAGAAAGCACCGCTTCCCATCCGAACAGCGAAGTTAAGCTGCGCCAGGCGGTGTTAGTACTGGGGTGGGCGACCACCCGGGAATCCACCGTGCCGTATCCTTTTATCTCTCTCTTTTGCTTCCTGGCCCATGTTCCAATTACTCCAAGTGCGAGGGTATTGGTCCACAATGGGCGCCATCTCTTCGACCGGCGACAAGAAGGACCAACTGCCCACCGCAAAAGAGCAGAAGCAGATGAGGGATTAGAAAACCCATTCTATAAGGGCTGATGATATTGTGGTTAACATGATAGAATGCTGCACTGCTCCATGCCCGTCACCAGAAGGCCTGCTTCATGACGGTCAACACGGGGTCGCTCACCGGGTTGGGCAGCATCTTCTCGGCGACCAGGTACCGCAGCGGGTACTCGACCAGGTGCCCGCGCACCTGTCCCAATCGCTCCCTGCGCACTCCAGCGCGTCAGTTTGCAGAGGGGTAGGATGACGATGGTCGGTCGGCGGGTGTACCTGATGGCGTCGAGCTTCTCTTGATTCCACGTCTTCCTCTCCTCTTCGAAGGCCACCTTGCGCGCGGAGCTCTCGGTGAGCGTGGCGATCGAGTTCTGGGGGATGTACGGGAAGACCTCTTCGTAGATGCGCGTGTTGGCCTCGGCCACGTGGTCCCACAGCTGCACGGCTTCGTCGGACAGCGGGTCGCAGATGACCTCGACCAACTGCGCCGTATTGTTCTCCGCCTTGCGCTTGCGCTCCTCGCGCTCGAGCTCCGTCTCGTCCAAAGAGTGCTTGCTCTTGTTGCGCTTCATGAGCTCCCGCTCGCGCTTCTCGCGCTCCTTCCTCTCCTTCTTGATGAGCTTCTGCTCGCGCTCTCGCGCGGCCTTGGCCTCCCTCCGCATCTTTTCTCTCGCCTTTTCCACCTGTTTCCTCGCCTTTCTCTTCTCGTCGCGCTCCTTGCGCGACAGCTGCGCCTCCTGGTGCTGCGGCTCGTCGACGCTACGCCTCTCCTTCTTCTCCTTCGCCGTGACGGACGCGCCGCTTTCGCTTTCGGTGTCGCTTGCCCGCGGTACGCTTCGATCGTCGACCGTGCGTTCGCTCTCGCTTTCGCTTTCGCTCTCCCGTCGGCTGTGGCTGGCGCGACTGCTGCTGCGGCTGTCGTTCCTCTTCACTTTCTGCTCCTCCTTTTCCTTCTTCTTCCTCTTCTTTTCCTCCTTCGCCGCCGCCGAGATGGGGAACTTCATGCTGGTCCACTGCTTGAGCTTGTCGATGGCCCGCCTCTCCTGGCTGGCGCGCTCTTCGGGGCCGTGCTGGTGCTTGGACCCGACGGCCCGGTGTCGCTCGTCCTTGAGCTCGATCTCCTTGATGTCCTCCTGCAGCCCGAGATGCTCGCGCCACAGGCTCATGCGGAGCGAATGCACGAACCTGCCCACGCGGAAGTCCTGGCCCGCCATCGTGCCATTGACCGTGCACGTGTCCTCCACCCACACGGCCAGTTCGCTGTCCCTATCGCCCTCCATGCTGCCCCGGCGATGCGTTGTCAGATCGGTTGCGCTTGACGCCGACAACAAACACGTGAGAGTGAAGAGATGCTACCTTCTGTCGTTGATGTTCGCTGAGCCGATGATGGCCTCGCAGTCATCGATGATCATCAACTTGGCATGGACGTAGACCTGGTTGGTGACCGGGCAGCCCAGAATGTACCCGTGATTGCGCAGCGCATTCACACGGAAGTACTTGCGGATTTCCTCTTCGCCCACTGCGTGTTGGTTACCACACCCACCCACGTCAGCACCTCACCGCACGCACCGCACGCCCACAGTGCCTAGTACCTCCGAGCTGCTTGTGCAAGGCCGCGAAGATGGATCGCCTCCCTTCCCGGATGGTCTTGTATTGCCTGTGGTAGGTGATGGCGTGGGGGCAAGCGCCGTGAGTAAGAGGCATCGATCGAGTGGGAGCGACGAAGGAATGCGCGCGGCGGCACGGCGACAACAAGTACAGTTTGGTGATGATTCGGGTTTTGAGGTCCTCCGCAGGGGCCATGGACGGCGTGATGGGAATGACGACGGTCACCAAGAAACGCTCCTTGTTGCGAATCGCCCGGGCGAGGCGCGCCACCAGCGCTGCGCTGATTTGGTTACACGGTCCCTGTCAAAGAGCAAAGGGGGGTGAGAATGGCCCTCATAACACGACATGAGCAGCACGTTTGGCCGTCGACCAGAGCTGATGGCAAGGTAAAGGGCACGCACGTGATTGTCGACAGTGGAGATGAAGTACTGGTTCTCGATGTAGATGAAATGCTTCGCCCTCTGGATCATGCTCACGTAGGCTTCCTGGATGGACTGCTCCAGGCGATTGCCGCCTAGACAGAAACAGGAAGAAGAAGCCGAGAGGTGCAATTTCGGTTTAGCGTGCTGGGCGAGACCCGCGCATGACGACGACGGAGACGGTGATGGTGATCAGCGGTACCGCTCCATTTGCCGATGGACCTAAGAAGCTGGCAGCGACACTTGACAGCCTCGGCTGAAGTCTGTGTGTTGCGCCTTTATGAGAGGGGGAGAGAGATAGAGAGGAAGCTCCCATGAACTTACCTGAGGGTACGGGAGAGGCGGCGTCCGATGCAGCGCATTGTGCATCCCCAGGGGCAGTGCCTTGGCCAAGGCATCGCTCCACAGGTCCTGCGCCCTGATTGGTCGCCACAGGTAGCTGCCATCAGTAATACTGCAACTGGCTCAAGCCCTGATCCACACCGACAGGACACGACCAGACGAAACACGGCGGCCCGATGTGGAGCGGAGGTACCTGACGCTCTGGCTTGCACGCTTGGCGTCCCACTTCTTGCGGAGGCTGGCCCACTTGTCCTTCTCCTTCTCCTCCCACAGCCGCATCCTGGTATGCTGCCGGTCAATCAGGCCATGCAGCCGGCCCCGTCTGTCCAAACTGGCCACGCTCGCGGTCTCACTGGCCGTAGAGGAGCGAGTTGACTCGGTGTCCGATTCCGCCCCTCCTTGGCTTTGGCGGCTCTCCACGCTGTGGTGCCTGTCGAGCTTCTCCTTGGCCTTGCGCTCCTTCTTCTGCCTCTTCTCTTCTTTTTTCTTCTCCTTCTTCGCCTTCTTTTCTTCGGCGTGGCGGAGCGAAGCGCTCTGCTGGTCGCCGTGACCACTCTTGCCGGTGGTAGTGTCGCCATCGTCGCTGTGCTCTTCGTCCTGGTCGACCTTCTCTTTGCCCTTCTCCTGCGTGGCGCTGTCTTGGGCGTGCAGGTGCTCGGCGCGTTCGTTGCTGTTCGTGTCCTGTTGGTCTTCCAATTGGTCGGGGTTGCTCTCCTGCGACGAGGTGAGCGACGAGGCCGTGCCCTTCTCGCTGCGCTCCTTCTCGATAACCTTATTGCGCAGTTGGAGGGCCTCGCTCGGCTCCATCTCATTGCTGATCCGCTTCTCCCGCTTCCGGCGCAGCGCGCTCTTGTACTTTTCCTCCTCGTGTGTCTCGTGAATGATTGCGTCCATCATCTCCATCCGGTTGCGCTTGATACGCCCCTTCTGCTTGCGCTCCTCGATCTTGGCCTTAGTCCTGAACCGGCGGAACGGCAGGCCGCCCACCTTTCGAACGCCAGCGAGGAATCGAAGGGCTGCGCTCAAGAGGCGGTGGTGGAGGCGCCTCCGCAGCATCCGCACGCGACCGTGGGCTTTGCGCCGGGCCGCGCGCTGGTGCCTGCGATCCTGCCACCGCTTCTGCAGCTTCTGCGCGATGCCGTTGTGGCGTCCGGGCTTGTTCATCAGCTTGGCCGCCGCGTCGAGCTCAACCTTGCGCTCCTGTGCAAGCGGGCGCAGACTCTTCTTGTTGACCAGCTGGTACTGCACGTTGGGGTCGACCTCCACCTCTTGGCGGAAGGGGTTGCGCAGGGGCTCGAGCACCGGCAGCCCATCCTCTCTGCTCTCCTTCGATCAGTAGGGCATCCGCTAACAGTGCTGTGGCCACGGCTGGTGAGACGTACCGAGCTTCGGGGATTTGCATCAAGTGGTGGTTCCACCGATGGACAAAATTGTACGCCACATCAATCGCAGCTTCGCCGTCTACGAGAGAAGCGGCCAAAAGCGCGTAAGTTGATGACAGCTCCGATTTGATTGTAAAGGAGCAAGGGAAGGAAGGGTGGCATGATGCTCGTACCCACGGACATGTGGATGTCGTGCCAGGCCATACGCGGTTCGTGGTCGCGATCCAGAATATCGGTGTATGGATCCTTGAAGCTGGGCTCCTGTGGGGGAGTCAACAAGCACGCATGGGGCGTCAGTGTTCGCTCCAAGGCGCTACCACCCGCGGGTGGCCAGGTGGTTCGTTACCTCCTGATTCCAGTAGTCCTTGCCCGGCCAGAACTGGGCCAGGCGGTTGTAGTCGGTGATGCTGTGATCGCTGGTATCCCATCTGCCCCATGTGAGATCGATGCCGCCCACGAAAGCCTGAAGCAGGGGTGCATATGAGTCGTGCTTTGTGTCCGAAGAGATGCAAAGTGGCGGAGGTGGGGCCAATACGAAAATGTCTTTGGAACCATAGTCGATCACCACACTCTTCTGGTGATGCGTGTAGGAGCTGGTGGGTATGTGCTTGAAGTAGGGATGGCGCATAATCTGGGGATCGGAAGGGAAGGTTAGGAGGTAAATCAGGAGACAAGTGGACATTGAAGGATCACCTTGATGTTGTCGTGTAGCTGGCAGAGGAGCTTCTGCACCTCGCGTGATCCGTTTTCTGTGAAGAGCGCCGGGTCTCGCCACAGGAGGATGTAGATCTTGACCTGCATGGATTGGGGGAAAGGGGATCAGTGCCAGGGGCAACATACACCACACAAGAAAAATGGAGCCATACCCCTTGCTCTGCCTTTTTCTTCAGAAGTTGGTCCACCCGGTGACAGTCCTCAAACGGCGTCTGGCGCATGAGATAGACCTCACCTGAAGAGTCGACGTTGCAGTTGAAGACCTCGTTGTAATTATAATGCATCATGCACAATCACAAAACACACACTGAGTACCGGTCAAGCGCCAATCGGTGATGAAGATCGTGTGCTTGGCGCCGAGGATGGCGTGGTACATGGCAGCAAACGCATCGCGTCCGTCGACGTACCACTTGCAGTTGATCTGCTCGCGCACCGGCGAGTAGGCCGTGTGCAGGAATCCTTGTTTGAAGGAAAGCAAAGGTCAGCTGTTGGGTGGAAGAAGAAGGTGGAAGATAGACTCACCTCGGCACCCCCAAAATTGCATGACGGCGCCCCACTTCTGCAGTTCAGTGAGCTGGCTTTCATCGGCCGTGGCCTCTTTGTTGGGCACGGTGAACTCCCAGTCGATGAAGGCCTGCAGCGGGCTCGACAGACGGATGCTGTCCGTACCCTGAGCCTCGACCGAAGTTCCCTCGAGCGTGATGACCTGGTTGCCAGTGAGGGCATAACCATGTTATGGTATCTACGCGAGTCTAAGCGTTGAAGATGAATAAGAGAGATATACCTCGAACGGCTCGGAAGCGGCCTCGCTCTCGTAGAGCACGAGAAACCCATCCATGGCCTTGGCGAACACCTTGCGCCATTTGCCCTTTTCCTTGCGCATGATGGTGCCCTCCTTGTAGGGGATGGTGTCGGTGCTGGTGCTGGTGCTGGTGCTGGTGCTGGTGCTGGTGCTGGTGCTGGTGCTGGTGCTGGTGCTCCCCGCGGCTTGCGGGTTCTCCTCGGCGATCCGATCCATGTCCTCGACCACCTCCTTCATGTAGGGGTGGATGCAGTGGTTGAGTATCGCGTCGAGCTTCTTGATGGCCGCACATCTCGCCCACTGAGTTGGAGTGGCTTCTTCACTGTCTGCGTGAATCCCACCCGAAATTCATTCACTTCGCGATCCCCTGTCAAGGGCGACTTGTCGGTGAAAATTCGGTTTATGGACGAGCGAACTTTCAGGGAGGCAGAGTGCCCCCGGACTGCGCTCCTGTTCGGGAGGGGGTCGCACGTGTGGAGGTTTGATGCATCTTCTGGTGCCAGTGTCCGCGCCGCTACGACGCCTTGTGGCCGTCGTCGCCCACGGTCGGTAGTCGCACAAAGTCCGCAAACGTTACTTTTGATCGCAGCCTTTGCTAAACTTAAAAAAAAACTTACAAAAGAAAAAAACAAATAACAACAAACAACGCCAACCAACGGGGTATACACCGCAGCTCCTTCCCCCAACTGGTGGTGTGCACTCACATGAAGTGCTACAGCACTCGCCACCTCATGGGCGCTCTCTTGTGGGTGAGATGGAAATCATCTTCTTCAGAGCCCAACGGGAAGAGTGGCGACACGGCGCTAACCAATACACCACTTGCCCTGCGGTCAATGACGGCTGGGCTACGGCCCAAAGTGCTGTGGGCAGGCTCATTCTTTGTCCTCCGCCAGTAGAATTGGTGAAGAGGTCTGGCTGGTGCCGTGATGGCCCTGTGTGTGGGCCAAGCCAGGCGAGATGCCATCTGTAGAAAACGAGCGTGAAATTAAACCATTTTGGTGATTGGGTAAAAAAAAGGTTCTCACGTCCACAAAGAGGAAAAGCGGAGAGCCTCGAAGAGGAGAAGAAAGACATGCAGATGGATCCACCTCAGGAGGGTTACTTTTATGATCGGCTGCACCCTGCGCGGCAGACGAGAACCTACAGTGTACACAGCATCATCAAAATCATCAAGGGCCAAGACCAGGAGAAGGGAGATGAACTCGCTTCTCGTACCCACCCCCTCGCTTCCCAATTAACTTGTGCCATTTTCTGGACCTTTGATTACTCGCAAGAGCGCTTCCTTTCTCCTTCTCCTTCTCATTCTCTTCGATCCAATGCAGTTCAAAAGTCGCTGTACGAGCTCAAGCGTGACATCGCGCTGCAGAGCAAACGCAATTTCACGCTCGAGAGGGACATTCGCAACCTCGATAAGAAGATTTCTCTTCTCATCCGTAACAGAATAAGCGTGGAAGTACGTTCCACGCTGCATTCCAATCCCCCCCCCCTCTCCAGAAAGCTGATCTCCGTCTTTCCTCTCCAGGAAATCATGGCCAACTCGGGCGATCTCTCCCTCATGAACAAGCCAAATGGCCAAATCAAGAACAAGAAGGAGCGTGAGGTACGCATTGTCCATCCACGCACAGAGAACAATGCGGTAGATCGCCAATCTTCTTCTTTCGCAGGCGTATGGCGAGCTGTTCTGGTTGCTGCAAAACGACACCAAGTACATTGCTACGCTGGCCAGGCTCGTAAATTTGGGTCAAATCGACAACCTCCTCCAGACGGTGATGTTCACCCTTTACGGCAACCAATATGACGAAATGGAAGAGCACTTGCTCCTTTCAATGTTCAGGGTATGTTTACCTACTCCCGCCCCTGTTCAATCTTCAACGGTCTCACTTCACTTTTCGCGTCACGCCACGCAGACCGTGCTCGACGCAGAGTTTAGGGAGGCGACCGGTATCGGCTCCCTTTTGCGGGCAAACACAGCGCTCACGAGAATGATGACCACCTACACCAGGTACTATGCCCCGTAATCGATGCCGAGAAAGACGCAGCGTCGGTTCTTCTCTTGCTTCCCCTGCTCACACCTGGCGGTTACTCTCACAGACGAGGACCCGGCCAGCAGTACCTTAAGACCACGCTCACGGGAGTACTATCCAACCTTTGCTCGCAGTCCAACCTCATTCTCGAGATCAACCCGCTAAAGGTACATGCTTGTTTCATTTTGTGTCGCCATTCATCCTAACCCCTTCGTGTTCATCACCGACAGGTCTATATCGAAATGATCAACGAGTTCGAGATTAAGACCGGGCAGAAGTCTACCCTCAACCGTAAGGTCACCGCCGAGGAGGCAGCCGAGAACCCGGAAGTGCAGAAAATCATCAGTCCTCATATCCTTACCAACCAATCCCCCCACCCCACTTACCATGCACTCTCTCCGATCTCAACCCCACTTTGTCGGTAATCATCCCTTGACTTGAGGCACGTATCGCAAAGCTGGACCAAATCGCCGGCGAGTTCATCGGCGCGCTGCTGTCTTCCACCGACCACGTACCCTACGGCATCCGTTGGATATGCAAGCAAATCCGTGAACTCGTCAGGGTAACAATACGCGGCCCCTTCTCTCAGCACAAAGCACAAGACACAACGTTCAGCTCCAAGGCTAACGTCTCGTTCCCGTAACAGAGGAAGTTCCCCGAGGCGACCCGCGAGCAGGTGTGCGGTTTGATCGGCGGGTTCTATCTGCTTCGGTTCATCAACCCGGCCATCGTCACGCCCCAGGCGTTCATGCTCGTAGAAAACACACTCTCTGCCAACACGAGAAGGAACCTTACACTGGTACTCTGTTCCTACTCGTCCTGTCCTGAAGACAAGTCTCACTCACTCACTCTGCTCGTATATGCGTATAAACGACAGCTCGCCAAGATTCTGCAAAACCTTGCGAACAACATCAAGTTTGGCGGTGTAAAGGAATTCTACATGGAGCCTCTCAACGTTTGTATAGACAAGAATAAGGAGACGCTCAACGAGTTCCTTGAAGGGCTGACTGCGGTGGAGAACCTTGAACAGCACCTCAACGTACGTTCTTGTTTCCCCTCCGCACTCACCCGAGTGTGCTGTGTATCACTTTTGCTGATTTTTTTTTTTTTTTTTCAACACTGATCCTCGTCCGCATGCACAGTTGGACAAGTACCTCGCCCTGGAGCGAACCAACGAGAATATGATCAACATCTCCTTCAACGAAATGTATTTTATCCACGAGATGCTTCAACTGCACAAGAGCAGCCTGGTATGCGTCTCATTCTCTCTCTCTCTCTCTCGTTCGTTCGTTTTCTTCCCCTTTCGCTCTCCATTGAATCGAGCACCGTGGTTAACGTCACGCATCTGCGTGTAACTGTAACAGTGCGTGGAAGACAGGGACCCCCTGGGAGCACTCCTGGACAAGATGGGGCCCGCGCCATCACAGCTTCCCAAGAAGGACAACGCCAACATCGACCTCGTCCTCTCCGATAGTTTCAGGGAGGAGGGTGCGTGACTTGTCCCCCTCTAAACGTTGTTCACCAAACAAGAGCTGATCCCAATGCTGGTGTTACCCTCTACAGATGTCCAGATCAACGGAAAGTTGACGCCGGAACAGATGTACGCCGAGACCAAGTTCCTGTTGTTCACAATCATCAAGTCGCTGCCCGAAAAGGAAGTCAATGAATGCGCGACGGTCGAGGCCACCCTCAACGCGGCCTGGAAGTGGGCGAAAGAGCACAATGACAAGGTACTCCGCGCATCACACGTTCGCGGATGTTGCAAACTCGACTAAATATGACCTCGCCGCCACAGCACCTCCTAGAGAAGATCAAGCGGATTCAGAAGAACTGCCAGGATCTGGTCAAGGTCGGATACCTTAAGGAGAGCGACAACTACGCGCAGCTGAGGAGGGATGCCGTCCAGGTGTGGGGCGAGAGCTTGAGACAACAGACACGCAGACAAACGCTCATGTATGATTCTCTCCACAGGAGCTGTTCAACTACGAGGAACAGAGCAAGAAGGCGCGAGTGCTGCTCGAGCGTTTGGACAGCGTTTTGAAGAACGTCACCAACCACCAGAAGTTCCTCGAGGACCAATACGGTTTGGAGCCCTCCCCCCACCGCCAGGTCTTTGTGTAGTGCTACCCCCCAAGGGACCCTCACCGTTTTCCGCTGTCACACGTGCAGAGGCCTACAAGAAGTACCTCCAGGACGTTACGAGCAAGTGCGGTGTGCAGACATCCAACGGCAAGACCAAGAAGAAGAAGGACAAGGTGAAAAGCGCAAAGGAAGCGGGTCCGTTCAAGTTCCCCTACAATCAGCTCGAGAAGGATGGCATCATCAAAGAGTCCTCCGTCCCCAAGGAGAAGAAGTACGCCCCTCCCTTGCTCTCGGGGTGAGCCCAATTCGCCCCTTGCTGACCCTCTCCCCCTTCCTTCTCGCTCGTTTGCGTAGGAGCAACATCGCATTCTATTTTTCGTCGTCGATGCCGGGCGTGTACAAGGTCGTGGTCAAGTTTCGTGCCGTCAAGGTCACGGACATGGAGCTCGAGCTGGCCGACCTGCTGGAGCGGCAGCAAGAAAACAGGCTCGACTACATCACCGAGTACCTCACCTTTGACGTCAACCTCCTCCTTCACCTCCTCAACATCCATTTTGTATCCAAATAATTTGCTATTATCATTACATTCCGCACGACAACAATATAAGACAGTTAGCTGTCCTCCCTCCTCGTCAACTTCTTCTTGGCCGCTGCCGCTCGCGGTGCTGACCTTTTTAGGGACTACAGCTCTACCATCTTGGGGTGAGATCGTGGTCAAACAAATAAAGTCAGCACCATCATGTGGAAGGACCAGCATCGGCTGGCGAGCCTGTTTGGCTGCCTTGCCTGGCTGGCCGTGGCACTTGCCCTGGCATCTGGTTCCACGCTGAGGCAAGAGGAGACGATTCAAGAGCAGTTTGCTTCTTTCGTCGCCCGCTTCGGCAAGACCTACGCTGACGACAAGGACGAGTACGCCCGAAGGCTGGCCATCTTCTCGCACAACCTTGCCCGCATCGCTGAGCTCAATGCCAACAGCGGAGTGCGAGGCCCGCCTTGAACCTTTTCAATCGATTGGGAATTGACCGTTGTGCACCGACCACCAGGGGGTTACGCAGTACGGAGTGACCAAGTTTGCTGACATGACGACAAGTGAGTTTGCGCAGCGCGTACTGATGCGCCCGCCGCCTCTGCCCGAGAAGAGACCTCAGTTCCTGCCCAACTCGATTGACTTCAACGTACCTCCTCTTCCCTCCTCTTTCACCCCTCACCCGAGCCCATGCTTCTCACCACCTTGCGTCGCAGGCTCCGGCACCTGCGGCTTTTGACTGGCGCAACAAGGGGGTGTTGACCGAGGTCTACGACCAGATGGACTGCGGGTCGTGCTGGTACGAACTTGCCCACTCCTCTTCAGAGCAAACATGCAACTCACACGAACGTGCTGTGTGAACTGTGGTTACTGGCGCAGGGCGTTCTCCGCAACGGAGAACATCGAGTCCATGTGGGCCATCGCTGGCCACAAGCTCGTCGAGCTTTCCGTGCAGCAGATCCTCGACTGTGATGCGAACGACTTCGGTTGCGCCGGTGGCTGGGCGTATCTGGCCTTCCAGGTGAGTGAACCCTACCAAGACTTTCAACTCATGCGGTGAATGCACTGACGTGGAGCGTGTGCGTGCTTCCGAGGGTTGATAGTATGTCATGTCGGCTCCTGGGCTGGAGTCGCAGGCTAGTTATCCCTACGTTGACTCTACATGGCCGTGTGGCTATAACGCCAGCGAGGTCGTGGCCACAATCAACGGCTACACCTTTGTCGGCGAGGGAGACGAGAACCAGATGGTGCACCTTGCCTACCACATCTCTTTCTCTCTTTATCTCACACACTCATAATCCTTCACACAGGCCAACTTCGTAGCCAAGTTGGGACCCATCTCGGTCTGTCTGAATGCTGCGGCGGGTTGGACGAGCTACACTGGTACGCTACAAACAGACAGGAAGGTGTGTGCCGTGGCTGATTGTAACGCAATCCTTGGTGCAGGTGGTGTCTATCCGGCAAGCGAGTGTGACCCCACGAACATCAATCATTGTGTGCTTGCAGTGGGGTACAACACGACTGCCAACCCGCCCTATTGGATTCTCCGCAACTCGTGGAGCGAGGATTGGGGTACTCCCGGCTTCCCATCATGCAATTCCCGACCTTGAGGTTGGCCGATGGCAAACTAACCTGCCACAACACCTCACATCCTTATGCCAGGCATGAAGGGGTACATGTACCTCGAGTTCGGCAAGGATGCCTGCGCCGTGTCTCAGGTCGCCACGTCGGCCATTGTGGTCTAAACGCTGTCGCGTGAGGCAGCCAAGGACGAAAAGAAACAGGAAAGGAAAGGAAATGGATATTCATTCATTGGCACTTGATAGCACTGCTTGGCCGTGGTCCTCAGCGAGGCACAAGGAGCTAGATTCTATATCACTCGCACCGTCTTTGTGCCCCTGGTAGCACGGTGCGCATTCCATCTTTTTGCACACAAGATTACAGCGATTCGCGTCCTGATGCGCGACGAGCAGCTCGCCTCTTTCAGCCCCCCCCCCCCCGGTGCACTTCACACACGGGGTGGCTGACGTTGTGGGTACCTTGCGTGCACCGAGCAGGCACCTCTTCGTGTCGGGAAGGATGTGCGACTTCACGGAGCTGTTTGGGGAGGAAATAGTACTGCTGGTGTTCTCCTTCCTGCCCGTGGCCGACCTCCACCGTGCCGCACGCGTCAACACCACGTGGATGCGGATTGCCCTCGACCAGCAGTACTGCTCTCTCTCCATTACCCCCTTAAGGGTGCGTGTGCGTGTGCCGGTGGCTCACCGGGTCTCTCTGGCGCTCTTGACCCGTTGAAGAGTGTGGAAGATCCGGTGCAAGAAGGGCGGGCGGAGGGGCGTGATGGAGCACATGGTGGCCTACTACAAATCCAAGAAGCGCTCCGTGCCCTGGCGCGATATCTACTCCGTCCTCTACCACCAGCACCAGGCACACACGCCGCCTCCGCCTCCTCTCTGTGTGTCTCTGTCCTCTGTCGCTCACCCGAGCCCACAGTTTTCAGCGACGGACAAGTCTGAGGGCGTTTCGCTCACAGAGAACGACACGGTCGCGGTACAGCCCCCGGCTTGGCTCGCCTCTCGTCGTACTTCTGCTGCAGCTCACAGCAGCTGTGCCGGCGGTGTGCGAGCGTAGACGGCGCAGAACTACCTGAACGTGACGGTCAAGTGCCGGGAGCGCATGGTGCCATCGGCGCGGCAGCCCTTCCACTACTACCAGATACTCATCGTCGAGAAGAAGTACACCCACATGTCCATCGGCATCACCGACCGCGACTGGGGGGTACGCTTAGGCACCCCAGTCCTTGGTTTACGTAAGGGGGCTCACCACTGTAGGTCGTGTCTGACGGTGTCATCTCCCTCTTCTCCCTCCTTTCTTCGTAGTACACTGGCAATCTAGTGGGCTTTGGCCAGAACTGCTACAACTACGCGTTCCACAGCAACGGGCTCATCCTCCACAACTCCAACTCGGAAGTGTCCAAGGTCCGTTCACACCCCCAGGCACAACCGCACATGTGTGTGCTCACAAGGCCCCTCGCGTGTGGGCGTGCAGGTGCCGATGTATGGGACGGGCGACAGCGTGGGGCTGCTGGTGCGGTACGAGGACAAGACCAAGCGACCAGCCACGAGCCCCGGTGAACCCGACGGCGAGCCATCCACGCACACCGGCGTCACGCTACAATTCCGCACTTCCACGTCCGCTGCCGGGGAGAACAGTGGCGCCGACGGGGAGCCGTCGTCGGCGATGAGTGTGGACACGGAAGCGGGAAACGAAAGGCAGCACAGCGAGGACGATGAGGCCGAAGGAAGTGCGGAGGGGGAGGTGGGCGCCGATGGTGGAGACAGTGGCGAGAGGGATAATGAGGACGACGGCGACGGCGACGGCGACGGTGGTGGTGGGAGTGTGCGAATACGACGCCAGCGCACGCCGATCGAAGTGCTGATGCAGCTGGCAGCGGCGGAGCAGCAGAAGCAGCAGCAGCAGCAGAAGGCTTCGACGTCGGCCGACGCAATGACCAAGCGGAAAGGACCCAAGCTGGTGCTCTACCTGTTCCTGAACGGGCAGTGGTGCTACACGTGGAACTACACCCGGCCGCCGCCCCACGCCGAGATCGCCTTCACGGTGGCGCTCAACGGGACCGGCGCCTGCGTGGCCCTCAACAGGGAGGAGGACCCGGCCCACCGGGAGAAGCGCCAGGAGCTCAGCCGAGCCAACGCCCTAACCACTGTCACGCTCCCCGCCGCCCCTCAACTTAAGTCACCATAAAGACCACAGCCTCCATGGTTGCACAGGGATGTTGCTGCAGGTACGTTGTTGCGTGAAAGCTCCTCCAGTTTTCAGTGACTTTTCCTGCAAGTTGAGAACCACTGAAGTCCTCCTCGGGCAAGGAGGAAAGAAGAAACGAAGAAGGCGAAGACGATGTGGGTCGAGTTTGGGTGTGTGGGCGCTAGTGTGGTGTTGTGGGGCAGCACCTTCGTCCCGACCAAGGAGTTTCCGGTGGGCGACGGGTTCTACTACCAGTGGATCATGGCCCTGGGCATTTGGCTGGTGGGCCTCGTCGCCAACCTCGTCCTCGACTCGCCGCCCTTCCAGCCCATCGCCATGCTCGGCGGTGTGCTCTGGGCCACTGGTGCCCGCCCTTACCCTGTTTGCACCTCCCGCAACAGCGCCGGAGCACTGACCATAGTCACCTGTGGCCCTGCAGGCAACCTGATGACGGTGCCTATCGTGCGCCTCATAGGCCTCGGCCTCGGCATACTCCTGTGGGGCACTGCGTGTCTGGTACCAGGCTCACTAGTACCACTTGCCGAGGTTTGAACGTGGCATTGACGGCGTGAGCCTGCGTTCAGGTGATGGGCTGGGCGTCGGGTACCTTTGGTCTGTTCGGGCTGCATCCACAGAGCGTGTCGTTGCCCTGGCTCAACTACATCGGGGTCGCCACTGCCGTGCTGAGCGGTACAAGTTGCTCCGCCCCCATCTGCGTAGCTGCCTGCTCGGCCGTGACAGAGTTGTTTGTGTTTGG
Organism: Acanthamoeba triangularis; assembly: GCA_902749335.1. Lineage (NCBI taxonomy): Eukaryota > Discosea > Longamoebia > Acanthamoebidae > Acanthamoeba > Acanthamoeba triangularis. The sequence goes on from CACVKS010000411.1 coordinate 16,142, forward strand.
TGCGAGCAGGTGTTTGCTTTGTGTTGATCAAGCCCACCGAAGAACAAGTACAGGACGGCCCTCATCCAGCCGACAGCGAAACGCAGCAGGACCTGGAGGAGGTGAGGCCTCTGTTGGCGAGCAAGGCCCTTCCTGTCCCACCCGGACGTCTGCCGTCTGGGCTGCCACGGCCGCCCGTCTCCCCCGCCGGGTCAGACTACTTGCGCAGCCACCGACGAGAGGAGAGCGAGATGGCCAGCTTCGGTCTCATGCTGCACGAAGAGGCGGACCAGGACGATGCAATGTACCAGAGCAAGGCCAAGGAGGTCAGACCTGGTAGCGACGGCAAAGGCGGTGGGCGGCCGATGACCCTGCGCCAGCGGTTCCTCCACTTCGTCCACATGGAGGACCACCAGGACCTGCGACACGTGATGATGCACTACTTCCACCTCGACGCGCTCTCGCTGCGCGGCGCTGACGCCACCCGCAAGCACTGCCTGCCCATCACCCTCTTCCACCTCGACACCATGCCCTCCGCCCAGAAGCGCATCCTCGTACGCCCCATCATCCCCACCACACGGCCCTGCGCTGCGCGGCTCACACTGCCCTTTTCACGCAGGGCGTGGTGATGGCGCTGGTGGCCGGAGCCCTGTACGGCGTGGCCTTCAACCCCACCCAGTGGCTCATCGACAACCGCCCCGACGGCCCACGGCAGGCCATCTACTATGTACGCCTTGTGTCTGTGTCACGCGGCCCGCGGGCTTGTCGCTGACTGAAGGTGGTCGTGGTGGTGGCTTGGGTGCAGCTGTACTCGCACATATGCGGGATCCTGCTGACGAGCACCACGTACTTCGTGGTCTACGGCGTGTTGACCCGCAACCACCCGCAGGTGTACCCGCAGGTCACCCTTCCCGCCATCCTCTCCGGCGTCATGTGGGCACTAGGTACGCCAGCGCAACGCGACGCGACGCGACGCAACACTGACAATGGGGACGTACCGTTGCGGCGTGCAGCTCAATTGTGCTTCTTCGTGTCGACGACGGGCCTGGGGATGGTGATCACCATGCCCATCACGACCGTGGGTCCGGGCGTGGTGGCGTCCCTGTGGTCGGTCTTCGTCTTCCACGAGATCCAGGGCCGACGCAACTACCTCACGCTCGTCGTAGCCATCGGCGTGAGCGTGTGCGCCATCGCCATGATCGCCCTCTCCTTCTAGTCCACGACACAGCACGTGTGGTATAGAGCACACCTACACGCCAGGCTGACGACGATGGCGACAGAATGATAATATTCTTCTTCGCGAGATAGGGACGCAAGATGGAAAGAGAGGACGAGTACACGGATGCGATCATCTCAGTTGTAGTGGCCCTCGTCCTCCTCTTCCGACTTCTTGCCGGCGCTGCTGGTGTCGCTGGTGTCCGAAATGGAGGCCACCTGCGCAAAGTAATATAATAGAACGTAATGTTCGGTCGTCAGCGCACGCACCAGGAGAAATGGGAGTAGAGGGAGGGAAGGGGGGAAAGGGGAGAGGCGAACCTTGAGGTCGAGGATGAGGACGGAGATGGTGGCGAGGCAGAGGGTGCTGCCCACGATGATGAGCTTGACCTGGAAAGAGATGAGGGGTCCCCACACGAACGGACAGATCGCTCCGATGCTCTGCCAGAACTTGAGGTTGCCAAAAGCCGGCTCTGCACCACCCACCCGTCGAATTAGCGCACACACGGCGAACAACACACACACACACACACACACACACACACACACACACACACACACACACACACACACACACACACACACACACACACACAGAATAGGTGCTGTGTGTGCGTGCGTTGAGCCACACGGTACCGGCGTTGTCGGAGAAGAAGACGGACATCATGAGCGGTGGGAAGGTGTTCCAACAGGCGTCGGCGACGCCCAGCACGGCCGCGCTGAGGAACAGGATCCAGAAGTCGTCGTGCAGGGTCTTGATGTCGGAGATGTTGAGGAAGGTCAGGTAGAACGCGATGAAGGAGCCGTGCGCGATGAACCCCACGATCAGGTACAGCCGCTTGCCCACCACGTCCGCCATGCGGCCCAGCAGCACGCTGGCCGCCGCGTCAAAGGCACCGTAGACCGCCATCACGAAACCTGCACGCGCGAGCGACCGTCAGACGAGCGCGAGCGAGCGTGCGTGTGGGAGTGAGCGCCGGGGGCAGGTACCGATCCACTCGAGGCCCTTGGCCTGCTTGACGATGTCGCTGTTGAAGTCGCCCGGCACGAAGCTCTGCTCCATGCCCGAGTAAATGCACACCGGCACCTGCGCAGGTGTACAACAACGGACGACATGATCGAATTGATGTGCACCGGTGGTGGTGCGGTGGTGGTGCGGTGGTGGTGCGTGTCAAAGCGTACCATGAGGAGCATGCGGGGATCCATCAGCAGCCGCAGCACGTCGCCGGCGTTGCCGAACACTCTCGAGGCAATGCCCGGGCGGGTACCAACCAACTCCGAGTTCACTGTGCGCGCCCCACGCCGGTCAGCCACAGCGAGCGAGCGGGCGGAGAACAAGGCCCGCTCAAGGGTAGGAGCGTACCGCCCTGCCTCTCGACGAGGAGACGATCGCTGGCGTCGGTCCCCTTCCTCTCCTTTTCCGTCACCTCCTTGCCCAGCGTGAGGAACAGCAGCACACCGACGACCGCCACGCCCAGGAAGATGTAGAACAGAATATCCCTGCGTTCACACCACCAGTGTTCATGTTGTGTGTGTGTGTGTGTGTGTGTGTGTGTGTGTGTGTGTGTGTGTGAGAGAGAGAGAGAGAGAGAGAGAGAGTAAAAAGCTTCTGGGCAAGGAGTGGAGTGTGAATTACCGAGCCTGGTCCTGGTTGCTACCGCCGTACATGAAGATGCAGCCGGCCACCAGGTTGCCCACGACTTGGGTCAACTGTGGAAGAAGAAAGGCCAACGCCAAGAACACCACCCGGTGAGAAGACGGCGACCACCAGCGCGACACGGGAAGAAGAAAAGTGTGCGTGTGCCGACCTGGAAGATGCAGAAGAAGATGCCCGTGAAGAGGCCCATGGCCGACTTGGACTCCTTGTTTTGCGAACGAGCGTAGTTCGACGCAGCCGCGGTCAGGTAGGATCCTGTGCAGACGAGAGGCGTTAATTCCAACGTCGCAAGCGTGCAGCGTCACTGCAGTGGCGGAAAGAGTACCCTGAGCAGTCCAGAGGATGCCAGCGCCGCAACCCAGCACGACCGCAGCAGGAATCAACGTGCCTGCGCGCATGAGCGGGAGAGGAGTTAATATGATGGGCGCGTGTGTAAGTGTGAGTCTGACCCCCTCCACTCGGTCACGACCAACAACAACAAGAATAAGGCCAACGCTCGGGTGGTTGGAGCTCTACATACCCCAGGCGGGGTAGAGGTTGGCGGCGGTGAGAGGGATGTAGGCCGCGCCGCCCACCAAGAGAGCGAAGCGAGGCGGAAGCAGGTTGGCGATCTTCAGAGTGGAGGACACACACACGCACGCACGCAATACATGCGGGCAGATCACGCAACATGCACACCCACGACACGACGAAGGGTCAGGCTTGTCTGACGTTGAAAGCATTGGAAAATAGTGGAAAAGGGCGGTTGGCGCGAGCGACGTACGGGCGAGGCGATGAACAGGGACGAAATGCAAAACGAGGCGTAGAGCGCCGCAAGCGACCAGAACCTGGAGGAGGTGATCATAATAAGGGAGAGCCATGATCAGAACAGTGTGGGGAGTTGAACGGCGTCGACAGGAGGGCAAGGCCGTGCGTACCCCATCTTGCCGGGGACCAAGCTCGACTCCAGGTTCTGGGTGGTCCTGCGTAGTGTAGAGGTGTGTGAGTGTTGGCGTCTTCCAATGAGGCCACCACTACGTGGTCACCGCTCCGCGTACACCGGCTCTCGCGGGAACACCCGGGCGGGCTGCACTTCTCCCGCTAATCACTTGTTCATTTCAAATTAAAATTCAAAAGGAGATGGGGGGAGGTACGAGAAGGCGAAGAAAATGAGGAAGAATGAGACGCTGAGGATGAGGGCATTGACGAGATGGCGCTTGCCGCCGCCCTCGGCCTGCGGCGGTTCGAGGGCTTCATAGCCTCCTCGTCGCTTGGTCGGGTCCTCCATTCTTGTCTGTTCGGTCTCGATCGGTGCTCTCGGGCGGGCGCAGCAAACACAAACAACCACGACACAACCAACAGCCAACTCCACCGGCTTTCTCCTGCGGTCTTTCACGGCGCCGGTTCGAAATTCTGACATTCTTGGGTGTCTACGGCCAATTCCCACATCCAATTTTTGGAATCTGAAGAATGAACTACTGGAACGTGTCGAGGAGTTGTCGCCACTCGGTGAGAAGGTCGGCCGTGGTCTTGGCGCCGTGGATGACACCGTCGCGGGTGCGCACGCTGACCGTGCCCTCGGTACGCTCGCGCTCGCCTACGACCAGGATGTAGTTGTACTGCTTCTCCTGTGCCTCCTTGATCCGCTTGGGCAGCGTCAGTTTCGTCCGGCCGTCCAGGTCCACGAAGAACTCGTTGAACTTGTCCTCTCTATTATCATACCAGCCATCCCGACCCATCATCAGCAACCGCGATTTAGTGCTCAATTAATTGAGTCTGGTCTAGTCTTGTGAAAGTGGCGTACCGCTGCTTCTGCAGCTGAGCGTGGACCTGCTTGGCGTAGTCGTAGTGATCGTCAGTGACCGGCAGGATGACGCTTTGTCGCGGGGACAGCCAGAAGGGCCACTTGCCCGAGGTGTGCTCCAACAGGATCGCCATCATCCTACACATCGCATGCCCGTGTCCGCGACGTGAGTACGAGCCGCAGCTCAAGAGAGTATGAGGGCCGTGGGTTGGTGGTTGGTTGTTGGAGCACCTTTCGACAGAACCGAAGATGGCCCGATGGATCATGACCGGCGTGTGGTAGGCGTCGTCCAGGCCCTGGTACTTGAGCCCGAAGCGGAGGGGAAGCTGGAAGTCGAGCTGAATCGTGGCGCACTGGTGCTTGCGCTTGAGCGCATCGGTGACTTCGATGTCGATCTTGGGGCCGTAGAACGCGCCATCGCCCTCATTGATGCGCCACGAGTGTCCGAACCGCGACAGCGACTGCTTGAGCGCCTCCTCGGCCTGTATATTGGGAGGAGGAGAAGACTTTAGATCTAATGGTGTCGGCGGACGGGGACAAGCCCCATCTCCGAGGGACCCAGGAGGCCACCTTGTTCCACAGAGCGAGCTCGCCCAGGTACTTCTCTGGCCGAGTCGACAGCTGAACAGCGAACTCGAATCCGAAAATGGAGTACACCTGATGAAGTCGCGCAGCGGCCGACAGTGTGAGACCAGGAAGACGGTGGAAGGGATGGTTGCCATGGGCGTGTGGAGGAGGGGGGGGGGAGAGAAGTGGGACCTTTCTCAAAAAGTCGAGGCAGCCACCAATTTCGCTTTCGATCTGATCCTCAGCGCAGAAGATGTGGGCGTCATCTTGCTGGAACCGCCGAACACGAGTGAGGCCTATCAAGAAACGAGGTCAAGGGTTGGATCGTGGACTCACAGTACACCAGACAAACAAAAAAAGAGTCGTTGAGACGAGGCGGTTGATCGCGCACCTGTGAGGGCTCCGGAGAGCTCATTGCGGTGAAGCACGCCAAAATCGGCAAGCCGCAGCGGAAGGTCTCTGTAGGAGTAGTGTCCGCCGGAGAAGATGAGGCAGTGCGCCGGGCAGTTCATCGGTTTGAGGCCCATCATCTGCGAGAGGGAATGGAGCGAAGCGTGCATGCTTAGCACGATGCCGACTTCACGTCCTGCGCTTTCCTCCTTGAGAAGATTGAGCGTACCTCCTCCTTGTCAGCCGATGGGGAGTGGTGGTGGTGCGCGCAGGAGTGTGAGTGCTCGTGCCCGTGAGCGTGGGACGCGCCCGTGACGGCGAACATGTCGTCCTTGTAGTTTTGCCAGTGGCCCGAGGTCTCCCAGAGCTCTTTGTTAAACACCAGCGGCGTGATGACCTCCTGATAGCCCCGCACCCGGTACTCGTCGCGAACAAAGTTCATCAACCTGCGGGGGAGGGGTGCGTTAGTACCTGGACCCTCCAAGGCAGGAGACGCCCCCACGTGTGCGCGCGTACTTGTTGTAAATCTTGGCGCCGGGCGGCAGGAAGAAGGCGTTGCCGGGGCTCCACTGGTGGAACATGAACAGGCCCTGTTTCTTGCCGATCAACCGGTGGTCCCTCTTTGCCGCCTCCTCCTGTAAAAGCCTTGATCAGCATTTTCGTCGGCTCGGCGGCACAGCAAAGAAAGAGCACCAGGCCACCACTAGAGAGTGAAGAGGTGGGTGGAGCTGGGACTTGCCTGGAGCGTCAACCATTCCTTGAGAAGCTCTTTCTTCGGGAAGGCGATGCCGTACACTCTCTGTAGAAGCGGGCGCGTCGAATCGCCCTTCCAATACGCACCGGACACCTTCACCAGCTTGAACCCTTTGACCAGGCCCTGTCAGGGTTGTTGCCAAAGTGGACGGTGAGGAAGATGATGATCGAAGTGGTACAGCCAACACAGCTTCCATCGACTGCGTTGCGCATCAGAGAGTGACAAGATTACCGTGTGCGGGATGTGGGGTCCTCGGCACAGGTCAATGAACTCTCCACACTTGTAGAGCGTCAGCTCCTCGCCCGCCGGAATGGCCTCGATAATCTCCCTAGACCAGCGCACCATCTGCACTGTCAGCCAACGGAGACATGATCGTGGCATGGCCACCTAAGGAAACTGGGGCCGGCCGAGTACCGCTTGAAGTCGTTGTAGGCAAACATCTGTAGGGCAAAGTCGCGCGACACGGTCATCCGCTCAAACTGCCTCTTCTCCTTGGCAAAGGCCTCCACTCTCTTCTCGAGCTCGGCAAAGTCCTCCGTGGAGGCACCCGTCGCTCCCTCGCCCGGTCGAAGGAAGAACTCGTAGAAGAAACCACCTACACGAATGGCAAGAGCGGTTAATGTCAACAGTCGCCACCGCACGCACGCACGCACACGACGTACCCAGGCCGCCCTTTTCATCGGACAGGGCCGGTCCGTCGCAGAGCTGGACCTTGGCCGACGATTCTGCGTGTTCCCCAGTGGCAGGGGAATACTCGCGCTCAATCGCAAGACCCAGGAGGTGCGAGGCGGAGTGCCAGAACACCCCAGCGCCCTCGGGGGAATCGAACTGGGCGGCGGCACGGATCGGGAGGTGAGCCCACAGGCAGGGAGTAAATCGATCACCACAACCAACGGCGAGTGGCTACCTTGAGCAGCTCCAGGCGACAGTCCTGCTCGAGTGGTCGGGACGCGTCCCACAACTCGCCATTCACGCGCGCTACGACCACCTCGCGAGCCAAACCCTCGGATATGCCTGGCTGAGTGGTCAGAGTGTGCCACACGCCCAACACCACACATGAAATATATCCATGGAGATGTACGTACTGGCAGCGACTTGAAGTGGGGTGGTGGATGAGGAGGTGTCGATGATCCGGCCATCGGGCAGGGTGATCTTGATCGGGTGGGGTCCTTCGCCCGCAGCGGCCTGCGCTTCCTTGCCGGCCTGCTGTCGTTCCCACTCCTCACGCCACAGCTCCAAACGCCTCTGCATGAACGGCGGCAGCGACGGCGGGGCCTTTCCTGGATGTCCTTCGGTCGGCACTGCACACGCCGGTGTGGTTGATTTGGTTTGTGTTATTTGATTGTAGCCATTTTGATAATCTCACGTTAAATTGTTAAGGCAACGGCAGTGTACCGGCGCGGTGGGTCACAGCGGAGGCGAAGCGCCGGAGAAAGGGTTGCTCTCCAGCCAGGCTGGGCGGCAGAGCTCGGATTGATCGGGAGAAACATGCGACTGAGGTCCGCATGCGACCTGATTTCAGAGCACATGTCTTCTGCTGCGTCAGCAAGACCGATGAGGCTGGCACCCGCCCCGTTGATCTGCGAACAGACGCAGCCGTTGCAGAAGCCGCACCAGCGCCCCTTCTCATCTTTGTCTTCGTCTGAAATTCAAAAAAAAAAAAAACGACAAAAGAAAAGCGAAGTAAAAATAAAACACAAACAAGATGAGCTGGAAGCCAGAGGTGAGCGTGGAGGAAGCCAGCGCGCTGCTTGCGAAAGTCTATGGCCTGGTTGGAGAAAGCGTGACGGCACTGCCCGGCTATGACGACGCCGTACCCCCTCCACTCCCACACAGCTAATGGGAGTTGCCAGCTGACGCAGTGCTTGTGAGGCAGAACTTCTGCGTCAGGACGGCCGACGGAGGCAAGTACACCCTCAAGTTCTCTCATTTCGGCGAGAGCGAGGGTACGGCAACTGCCACCATTTGGCCTCGTGGTGACGAGTGCTTGCGTCTCTTGCCTTACACAGAGCGCAGGGTTTTTGGACATGCAGAACCAAAGCATGGAGTGGCTGGTGAGCAAGGGGCTGTGCGCTCCGGCTGCTGTTCCCTCCGTCTCTGGCGCACTCATTCCGCAAGTCACACGTACAGTGCTCGCTTCCCTGTGTATGGTAGTTTGGTGGCTTTGTGTTGATGACCCCGTTCGTACACGCAGTAAGGAAGGCCGGCGGCGGAGAGGAGCAGACCTTTGTGCGATTGCTCAAGTTCATCGAAGGTAGCACGCTCATGCATGCCGTTCCCTCTCCGCAGCTCTACCACTCAGTGGGCGCATTTGCGGCCAAGATGGATCAGGTACTGTGCCCAACGGCGTGGCCGTTAACAAACAACAGCGACTTACATTTCCTGGTAGGCCTGGAAAGGGTTCAATCACCCGTTCGTACGCACTGACTACGCTTGGGATATCAAGAACCTGATGAGCATGAAACAATACGTGCCGTCCCTCACGCAAGCCGAGACCCCCGCTCCGCAGATCAGTCCGTCGCCCATGCTCCTGCTTGTTCTACCACTCCTTCGAGCTTGCTACTAATGCGCTATTGTGCGTCTTCGATTGCTCAGAACTTGTGGAGGATGTGTTCGATCAATTTGAGAAGGAGGTCCTTCCGCTCCTCGGCTCTATCCCGTCGGGCGTGATCCACGTAAGTACTTTGCTCCAATGACCGATGAAGTTACGTGTGGCGACGGGTTTGACTGAATCGCGATTATGCGCCATCTCCAAACAGTGTGATGGTAACGCGCTCAACATCATCGTGGATGAGGAAAGAAATGAGGTGAAGGCATTTATCGACTTTGGCGACGTCTCTCACACCAATCTTGTGAACGAGCTGGCCATCTTGATGGCCTATGCCATGATCGACAAGATCCGCAAGGAGGAGAAAGTCGAGGGTGGGCCTACAGCTGAGAAGGACACGAGGATACTGGAGGTCGGCAGAAACGTGCTGCAGGGCTATGGCGAGGTGAACCCGCTCTCCGATACCGAGCTGCGGCTACTGCCCTGCCTGGTCAAGGCCCGGCTGGTGACATCCGTTCTCTTCAGTGCCCACACTTTGCTACAGCGACCAGAGGACAAGGACTACCTCACGGTACACTTTACCCGGCCTCTTTTTCCCCTCACCCCCGTTCAAACTGATTCCACCGACATCGGCAGGTGGATGCTCGCCCGGGATGGATTCTACTGCAGCTGCTTTCCTCGCGCTCCGACGCCGAACTCCTGGCGATGCTTCGTCCCTGTTGATTGTGGTCTGTTCACCAAGGTGGCATCAAGCACGTTCGCCTCGTGCTTCTGCTTTTGTTTGGCTCCGGTCTCCGTGGAGTGCTTGGGCCCCAATCCACCAAAAAACCGGGGGCCGAGGCAAGATCCTCTTCGTGGTGGCCGTAAAAGAGCCAATATTATTTGGGGAAGAAGCAACTGATTGATTTGATAGATTTTCTACACCCGGTGGTGTGAGCATTCGCTCTTGCTTCTCGCACCTCGTCAGGCACCCTTCGTGCTGGAAGCTTTCCTCCTTCCTCTTCTACTCATTCGCCGTACCACGGCGACGAAGACGGAAGTTCGGACCGAAAAGGAAAGAGAATAGAATCGAGGCGGACCCCGCAACTACATCATTTACGACTGATCGAGGTGGCGGCGCCATCTCGCGACACTATACGAAACTGAAGAAGTCAGATAAATTGGTAAAGTGTAAGAGTAGGGCGGATAATCAGCAGAAGGTGCAAGGAGCGCCTGCTACGACGAAGGAAATGGGAGATGGGTTCGTCGTGGGCACGAAGCTGATCCGCAACTTCTTGCTTCGCGAGTTAGCCTTGCGGCGATGGCTCGAGCAGATTCTTGTCGAAGATCTGGGTTCAACCGGCGATGGGGGCAAGCAAATCACCATCTGGGACAATCTCAAGGACGGCGTGCTGCTCTGTCGCGTCATGCTCACCTTGAAGCCCAATTCCGTGCCCAAGATCCACGAAGAGAAGGCCGTTTTCAGGCGTAAGGAGAACCTCTTCTTCTTCCTCGAGGCCCTCGATGAACACGACTTTCCCCCGAAGAAGAAGTTCACCGTCGCCGATCTTTACGAGGAGAAGAACCTCGTCAAAGTCCTGTACGTACAGCTTCTGTTATATGCTCATCTTGAATCCCGCAAGCGCCACCCCAGCACACCAGCAGCGCTCCTCTGTGATAGTGCGATGTGCTTACGCGTGAGCGACGTTGACACAGGGAATGTATTGAAGAGCTGGCGAAGATAGCGGTGCTGGAGTGGAACTTCTACTTCAAGCTCAAGTCGGCCGCCGAGATCGAGGAGGAGCTCGGAATGACGGAGGGCAAGCTCTTCAGCGATGCGGATAAGGCGCGAGCCGTGCGCATCCTCACCCGCCACCTCCAGGTACGTCTCGGCTTCTCTGCTGGTCGTGTGCGCGTGTGCGTCTCGCATGTGCGCCAGTGGCTCACGACCAGCACTGTTTTGTCGTGCAGGAGACGAGCAAGCGAGCTCAGAGGAACTTTTCTTCGGTCTACATTCCGGCCACCAAGCGGGTGGTGACGTCGTCAAAGGCGAAGGTGGTCACAAGGGAAGCGGCCTCTACGTATGGGATCGGGGCGGGGGCAATCATCGCTGCGTCCCTCGGAGCCCAGTCCCCCAGCAGCTCCTCGCTCGCGACAACAGAATCAGGGGAGATCAGCATCAAGGACGCCGAGCCCTCTTCGCCCAGGAGCCAATCACCACGCAAACCCCTGCCGCCGCTCCCATCGCCCCGATCACAGGCCCCCTCGCCACCGTCACAGGAGCCGGACGCCTCAACTCGGCAGGTCACTGTCGTCACCATCGACGAGGGCCAAGACAAGGGCAAAGAGAAGGTGCTAGAAGACGGCGAGATCAGCCCCAGATCGGTGATCGTCATCACCCTTTCGCCA
>CACVKS010000412.1:0-23088 GCA_902749335.1 Acanthamoeba triangularis
CCCCCCGGCATGCCCCCGATGGGTCGAGGAATGCCCGGAATGGGTCCGCCCCCCGGCATGCCCGGTGGTCCGCCGCCCGGTATGCCTCCGATGGGTCGCGGTATGCCCCCGATGGGCGGCCCGCCGCCCGGCATGCCGCCGATGGGCCGAGGCATGCCCCCAATGGGTGGTCCGCCGCCCGGTATGCCGCCGATGGGTCGAGGCATGCCCCCGATGGGTGGTCCTCCTCCCGGCATGCCGCCATACCGCCCCTCGTAAGTGTCGATAACGTACGAGCGACGAAGACGACGACAACTGCGACTGGCGTGCAGAAGAAGAAGACGAAGAAGAACCCACCACGCAAACACAACAAAACGAAAAACAAAAGAAATAAAAAGTACAAAAATCCATTTCCTCGGCCATTTCTTTTCTGCTCTTTTGAGTTCTTAGTGGTTGTCCTGGCGACCTTCACCAAAACAAGAGCGACCATCAACAATATTGGCCGCTATCTTCATCCTCTATCTCAGCCTTCGGTCTGCACTCTCTTTGCACGCGTGGGTGATCATCAGGATCATCGTCTACTGTGGCGAGCGGTGAATTATTTGTAGAACAAAAGATATGACACTCGATTCGATCAAATCGGGGGGCAGTGCTCTTCTGGCGAGCCTGCTCCAGGGAGGCGAATCCACCCCGACGGGCCTGCTCGCCGGTCTGGGCGTGACGGCGGCAGCCCTGGGCCTCGGCGCGGCCTATATGCTGGTCCTGCGCCCGCCGTCCTACGCATCGTTCCAGCTCAACGCCAGCTTCCCATCCGTGCCGCCCAATGTGCTGTTCGACTTCCTGGTCGAGCCTGCCAACTACTACGACCCGCGCATCAACAGGAGGGGCTACCGGCCCGTGGTGGTCGAGCGCGAGGCCGGGAAGATCACCTACGTCCTCGAAGATGACGCCCTCGGCGGCCTCCTCCACTTCTCCACACCCGTCGTACGTCGTTTCTACGAGCACCCCAGCGGTCATGACTCTTCCACGTACGTTCCACCTTCCTTCTTCTCCACACGCGTCCCTCTCTACGTTCTGTTCTTATTTTATTTTGTTTGTATTTATTTATTACTTATTTTTGTATTTATTATTGTTATATTATATCAGGGATGAGGACAAGCGGCACAGTGGGTCGCGCGTGCTGATCCTGGACTGCTGCGCCCTCGGGGTGTTTGTGAAGATCATATGGCACTTTGTGGGCACCAACACGGAAGGAGGAGGAGAAGAAGGAAGTGGTGAAGGTGGTGGTGAGGCGACGGACGTGGGCACGAACGTCAAGATCAAGGTGAGCCTGCAGGGTCCCTGGTGGAAGCTGAAGCTGATGCAGGCCGGCATGCAGAAGGAGATCGGCGCCAAGTTGACCAAGCTCCAGCTTCTCGCCGAGCAGGAAGGTGGCTTCAACTAAGGTGGAACCGACCGTGTAGAGGATGGAAACCAGTGTACACATCAACATGTCCAGGCAAAGTGGTGGGAATAGTGTAAGACAACCTTATGGCTTCCTGGGTTTTTGGTCAAGCCGTGGGCACATCCTGAGTCACCTCAACCGTACGCCCCTGCGCACTGAAAAAAAGGACACAAAACCCCAATTTTAATTCATTTTTATTATTCGCCCAAAATTGACTTGGCGCCCATCGGGCGCGTTTTGCTTGGCGCATCGTACAGGCACAAGGGGCTTTCACCCCATGAAGGCTGGCTGAGATGTCTACGTTTTTGGCCTGACCAGGGAGAGGGAAGGGTACGTTAAAGCAAATGGTCATGGTGGTGTCAGGTGTGTCGAGGGCCTCATTGAGGGTCTCTGCAGGCATAGACAACTCGAAATTTGTTGAATGGTTGATCAAAAGATGAGCCATCTGTGGCCAATTTGCACACATGGGCTTTTTTTTTTGCTTTTGATGTTGGCTGATTTCACAAAGTCCACTTCGACACACGATGTGGGAAGTTGCGGCCTGTGGCAGCACCACCATTCTTGCCAAGTGCACTGCACCCTTAATTGGTGACTTGTAATGTGCCCTGGCCAGTGCAGGCATGCAGGTGTGCGCTGCAAAGTCGCTGGGTTGCTGGCCTCCCTGTAGGGCACAGGCCGCTTTGTGGCCGCCCCACCCCAGGACTTGTCACGCGGGCTGCACCACCTTTGGGTACTGTGTAGCACCACTCACCAACCACCTTGGTATATTTGCGAATGACGTTCCTTTGTTTAACATCGCACACCAAACACCCACCATCACCACGCCACACGACGAAGAAGGTGGTCCTAGGCCCTTCGATTGACCTCAACACTTATATATAAAAAAAGAGCTAGGGATGGTCCACATCACGTCGAGGCGCCACTTCCTGGCCACGGTGTTGGTGGTGGGCTGCATCTTCTTCCTCGTGGCCCTGCACGGCCCGCGGCCACTCCATTACCAACACCACGTCGGGCAGCAGCTCGAGGAGTCTCTGCACCACGCCGACGCTCGCGCCCTGCTCCAGGCCACCCCCCAACCCCTCCACACGGCTGACGACGACGATGGCGACATCGCTACCGCCCTGGTCACGCCCAGTCCGCAGGCCTCGGTTGCGACCGGAACGACACACCGGCCTATAGCAGTTACGACGGAAGAAGCGGAGGTCACCACCTCCCACGACGAGCTTTCGGCCGAAGAGCAAGAAAAGGCCGAGGAAAAGGCCGAGACCCTGGCCAAGCTCCGCCGGCGCGGTTGGCAGAGCCAGCTGGAGGTGGAGCGAGCGCTCGACATCTTGCGGCGCACCGACGAGTTGCTGAGCAAGGCCGGCCGCGACTACTTCCTGACCGACGGCAGTCTGTTGGGCTACTGCCGCCACGAGGGCGCGTTCACCCCGTGGGACGACGACATGGACATCATGACCCCCCGAGCTAACGTGGACTGGCTCCTCAGCGATGAGGGCCGCCAGCAGATCGCCGAACATGGCCTCGAGCTCTACGAACTTGGGAAATACCACAAGGTTCGTTTTTGTAATATATATTTATATGTTTGTATATATTTGTATGTGGTTTGTGGCTTTTTATTTTATTTTATTTTATTTTATTTGAATAAGAAAACATGTTATCTGGTTTGTCGTTTTTTATTCATGTTTTCTTACCTCTAATTCCATATCCTTCTTTTCTTCGTGCTGACGTGCAACCATCAATATACTACATTAACGAAATTCGTGATAGCTTTACCTTGCGGGCGACGACATACCGCGAGCCGGCAGTTGCTCGTGGGGCTACCCGTTCCTGGACGTGTTCCCCTACGACGTGAACGCCACGACGGGCCTGATCGACGTCCACGGCTCGTCGTCCAAGGAGCCCTCGCTCTACCTGCCCACGCGCCGCGTACAGTTCCACCCGCGCATACCGCGAGGCCTGCTGGTGCCCAGCCAGCCGGGACTGCTGCTCGACACGCTCTTCTCGGGCTGGCGCACCACCTGCAAGATGGAGGGCTGGAACCACCGCCTGGAGGACGGCGACGACTCGCTCGAGGGCGACTGCGTCGAGCTTACCCAGATGCTGGGCACCAAGCTCGCCCCGCCCGAGCGCTGTTGGTCCCCCTCGAGCAAACACTAACCATTAAAGAAAAAAAAATTGTAATCCTTTTATATTTATTTATTTATTTATTTTATTTTGATTTATCGAGGGTCGTTGTCTTCGCTGTCGCCCAGTGTGCGCTTGCGTCCGCTGGCGTCGGCGCGCGCAGTGGCGGCGGCGGCGGCCCTCTGGCGCTCCTTGTCCTGCCAGTCGCGCAGGAGGCCCTTGGCCTCGTCGGCGCTCTGACGCGCGCCGTCGACGCGACTGCGAGTGAGCCGGAGCGAGAGCAGGAGGCCGAGCGCGGCCGACACGGCGAGCACGAGGAACATGAAGTAGTGGTTGAACGGGAACGAGAGGTCGTTGGTGAGCGACCAGGCGAATATCGCGCCGCCGGCGACGGGGCCGATGGTCTTGGCGATGGAGGCGACGGCTTCGCTGAATCCGTTGGCTGGTGAGGGGAACGGTGTTGGTCAGCGTGTATTGCGGAGTTAGAAAAGAACGAAAGCGAAACGAAGAGCGAAGAACAAACATGTTTGTGTCGCGTACCGGCGCCTCGGGTCTCGGGGCTGGCCGTGTTGTTGATCAGCACGAAGACGGCGGTGTAGCAGAGCGTGGCGCCGAGGGCGCGCACGATGCTGAGCGGAATGACGAGCATCCACAGCACGACCTGCCCCATCGGCACCRCCAGGTTGAGYGCCGGAAACACTGCAAWCAAWCAAACAAACAAAGAAAACAAAGAAGAAGAAGAGAAAGCGCGTTAGTTCATTCATACAACAGCGCGCTTGAGGGGGGGGAAGGCTGGCCRGCGTGACGCACCCGCGAAGACGGGGATCAACAGCGCAAGTCCGATCCGGAACATCATCAGCGAACCGAATCGCTTCTCTRTGGTGTGTCGYGTGTCGTTAAGAGGTGGGCGCCCAAGGGCTGTGTGGTGGTGGTAGCGCGTGGCGGTGGGGGCTGGCTRCGAACCRAGGGTGGGGTAGATGAAGAGCTGGAAGATGACGATGGTGAGGCCCACGACGGCGAGCGCKGCCCCGACGTCGGTCGACGAGAAATCGAGGCCGCCCACCTCGGGCTTGTTGATGGCCCACAGCGAGAAGATCTCGACRAACACGAGCACCGAGAAGGTGAGCAGMCCGTAGAGCAGCGCGCAGATCACCACGTCGACCTCCTTCATGATCAGCCGCAGCTCCTCCCAGTTGCCGCGSTTCTTCTTCTTGTTCGACTCCTCCTCCCGCATCTGCGTGTCGTTCCGTGACTCGTTTTAGAAACCGCACACGACCGCACACGACCGACAACCGCACACGACCGCACACGCACCTTTTGAAGCAAGTGCTCCTT
This sequence comes from Acanthamoeba triangularis, assembly GCA_902749335.1. Taxonomy (NCBI): domain Eukaryota; phylum Discosea; order Longamoebia; family Acanthamoebidae; genus Acanthamoeba; species Acanthamoeba triangularis. Next base: position 4,886 of record CACVKS010000412.1, read on the forward strand.
GGCCTCGGCGAGTTCGAGGTCGAGCTCGCGCTGGACCTCCTCCCTGAGCCGCCGCTCCGCCTCCGCCTCGTCGTCGTCCGGCGCCTCACAGCCGCCGTCGCTGCCTTCAGTCTTCCGCGCGTCGGCGGCGGCCGAGCCGAAGGAAGAGGACTGTCGGCTGCGCGGCGGCGACGGCGTTTCGTCGATGACCAGCGCCAGGCTGGGCTTCTTCTTGTCCTCCAGGAACATATACCCGCCCACCTGGTCGTGTGCCGTGTCTTGTGAGTTGTGTGCGGTGTGTGCGGTGTGTGCGGTGTGTGCGGTGTGTGCGGTGTGTGCGGTGTGTGCGGTGTGTGCGGTGTGTGCGGTGTGTGCGGTGTGTGCGGTGTGTGCGGGGTGGCGGAGATGAGGGTGGAGACGAAGCACGGGAGGAAGTAGGGGAACTGCTCCAGGAAGTCGCCGTGGAACGTGTCCGGCGGGAACAGCGCCCCATACTTCTGCGTCGGCTGCGACAAGAAGCCGCCCACCGTCGGACCCACTACCACCGCACGACACGCGCACAGTTAACAGAGCGCGATTTGGGGGGGGGGGGAAGAGAGGGTGAGCAACGCACGAATGACGCCCAGGCCGTAGATGAGGGAGGTGACGGACATGGCGCGGGCCTGGTTGGTGCCGTCGGTCACGTCGCCGATGTAGGACCGGGCCACGGCGAGGTTGCCGTTGAGGAGGCCGTGGATGGTGCGCGTGATGAGCGCCCACGCAAAGTTGACGCTCAGCCCGAACATGAGCACGCTCACGAGCGACCCGGCCATGCCCACCATCAGCACCCGCTTGCGGCCCACCTTGTCCGACCACACCCCCCACCAAAAACTGCACGCATACCGCACATACCGCGCGCGTTAGGGGAGGCGAGACCGGGCGTGTGTGGGCGGGCGAGTGGGCGCACCTGGAAATGAATTGTGCAAAAGAGAAAGAAGAGGCCAGCATGCCGGCGTAGAATCCCACTTCTGTGGGCGAGCCCGCCACCTGCACGTACGCACGCACGCACGCGTGTGTGAGTGAGCGAGCGAGCGCACACGATTGCCAGCGCGCGTGTTGTGCGTGTGTGTGTGTGTCATGATGGCGTGTGTCGTGCGGTTGATCGGTCGGGCGGCGTACCCCAAAGTCCCAGACCATGAATGCCACAAAGGGGAAGAGCATGGAGTTGGCAAACGACTGCCCCACACGTCAGGGTTAATAATTCATGAATCAAATAATTAAATAATCTAATAAAGAAATAAATAAATAATAAATATATAATAACAATAGAGTGGAGGGTGGTACCTCGCTGAGGTAGATGCAGGCCGTGACGAACATCTCCTTCTTGGGTAGTGGCGTTTCTTTTACCGGTGGTGGCCTCGTGCCATCCTCTGGCCACCCGTCGTCATCCATGTGTGTCTACAGTCGCGCCTGCAGCTGCAAAGCGATGGTTAATCATTGCCCCCAAACGGAATCTCAAAATCACTCTTCCGTGTAGAGCTCCAAATTTCCGGGATTCATCCCCGAATGGGAGGGATGAGGAGCAAACCGGGCAGCGGTGTGGTTGGCAAGGGGGAGGGGGCAGAGTGCACCCGGCGTGAAAGCTTGTAAGTCAGGAGGAAGAACAGAAGAGGTAAACCGAAAGGGCCGATACGGCGGGCTCACAGGGTTGTGCGTTGCCAAAACGCCGAAACACGAAGCGAACACTCACCCGCACTTCGCATTGCGCGCATACTTCCCTTATCCGCGGTAGACCACTGGCCAACCAACGACGTCCACCCCAGTGATCACAACAACTACACTGCCGCCAATGTGGCCACGCGCTGAGAACTGTTGTTGTCGGCTCAAGTATCTCTTTGTATTATTTGAGTTTTTATTTATTTATTTATTTATTTTATTTAATTTTATTTAATCTATTTATCTCCCCGCAGCGGTCCGGCAGTTCAGGGTCAGGAGCGATTTGCTTGCGGCGCGGCTTCGTGCAGGGCGGCGGGCGGGGTGGCGGGCTGCTGCGAGGACTCGAGCCAAATGTCGACGCCCTCCTTCTCGCCCACGGTGTCGACGCCCTCCTCCAGCTGGTCGTCGCTCATGCCCTGCGGCACCTGGACCAAGGCCTGCAGCTTGAACAGACGCGAACTCGCGAACGGCGCTGGCTCTGTGTCGTGTCGTGTCGTTGGTCGTGTCGTGTCGTGTCGTAGTTAGCGTCGTACACCCTTCGACGCACGCAGATGTCGTGAAAAGCTGCGCACCGTTGTAGACATTCATGGACAGGATGTTGATGCCCTTGTCTGCGAAGAAGGAGCTGACGGCGTGCATGATGCCCGGCTTGTCCTCGCCGCTCAGCGCCACCAAGCGCTGGCGCAGGCCGGGGCTCACCGCCTCCCTCGGCGTGTTCTTTCGTATGGACAGGTCCCAATCTGTATCACATCACCCACGCTCAGCGCACACGACCAACGACACGACACGACACACGACACACGACACACGCTCACCGAAACGATACACGACACAACACGACAAGGCAATGCACAGTGACGTGTACCGCCGAACTTTCCCACGGCGGCCTGGGCTTCTTTTCTGAAGGCCTGTTCCTGGGTCTCGGGCACGGAGACGAGCATGTGGATGCAGTAGTCGCCGCCGAGCGAGGTCAGCCGGCCCGAGTCCACGTCGCCCTGCGCGTCGACCACGGCCTTGGTGATCGCCGCCGTCACGCCCACACGATCAGGTCCCGCAGCCGTCAGCACCAGCCTCGCTACACAACAAGCCACGTAGAGTTAGCCCTGCTGTCAGCACTACATGAGACCGTGAACAGCAACAGCAGCAACAAGCAACAGCACATAGGCCAACAACATGGGTTGAAGGGTTGTTTGGGGGGAGGGGGTAAATAAGAAATAACCTTGTTTGGGGTCTGGCTGAGTGGAGTAGTAGAGGAACCGTTGCGGGGCAGCCAGCTGCTGACCCAGGGAAGAAGAGGCGAGGCGACTAGTTCTTCTCATGGCTACCTTGCTGTGTTTTCTCTATCTTTTGGAACTGTTCGTTCTCGATGCTGTGGCGTGGTAGTGTCTTCTAGTGTAGTTATGCGGTGGTGCACCAGACATGAAGAGAGCCAAGCCCAACAGCCAAGGGGCCACGTGACAAAGAGTGACGCAAGCAGGCTAATCCGGCGAAATTCGACGGGAACTGAATATTAAAAGAAAAAATATTTTATTGACAAACCAGCCCTGGGTTTCAGTTGGTGTCGGCCTGGGGCTGGGTGGTGAGCACGACGCGGTACCGGGCCTTGTTGTCGCGCACCATCTGGATGCCGTCGTTGACGCGATCGAGCGGCAGGGTGTTGACCCACGCGCGCACGTTGTGCGCGGCGGCCACGGCCAGCGTCTGCTCGACCTCCGTCCGGCTGCCGATCAGGCTGCCCACGATCGACCTCTGCCCGAAGAGCAGCGGACCAGCCGGCACCAGCAGCGGCTTGTCGGGCGCGGCCAACAGGATCAACTGTTGTAGACATGGTCTGTGTGAGCCCTCACACTTACGTCATCATACCGAAGTTGATGAAGGAGGGAATGTCGTACCTTGCCGCTGACGTCCAGCAGCGAGAGCATGCGGCCCCAGTCGTTGTCGTTCTGGTCGGTGGTGATGACGACGATGTCGAGCGAACCGGCGGCGGCCTTGATGGCCTCGTCGTTGTTGAACAGGAGGAACTTGGTGGCGCCGAGCTTGGTGGCCTCGGCCTCCTTGCTGGGCGAGGTCGAGATGGCGGTCACCTCGGCCCCGAGCGCGGAGCTGAACTGGAGGGCCAGGTGGCCCAGACCGCCGATGCCGATAACGCCCACGCGGGTGCCCTTGGTCACGCCGTGGCGCTTGAGCGGGGCGAAGGTGGTCACGCCGGCGCACAGAAGCGGCGCGGCCTGCTCCGAGGGCAGCGCGTCGGGGATGCGGAAGGTGTAGTGGTGCGACACGCGCACGCGCTCGGCGTAGCCGCCGTAGGCCACCGCGCCGTCAGCGTACTTGGAGTTGTAGGTGAAGACCCGCCTCGGGCAGCAGTTGTCGAGGTGGGCGCTGCAGTTGCGGCAGCTGGGCTCCTGGCACGACCACACCTGCGCGCCTACGCCGACTCGGTCGCCGGCCTTCAGGCTCGTCACCTTAGGACCCACGGCCACAACCTCGCCGATGATCTCGTGCCCAGGCACGACTGGAATGGGTGGAGTTAGAAGGGGGGAGAACCAACACTGACGGCGGGCAGGGATAGGGAGGGACTCACCAGGGTAGAGGGAGGGACCCCAGCCCGAGTCAATGGTGTGCAGGTCGGAGCTGCAGATACCGCAGTGGGTGATGCGGATGTCGACGTCCTCTTCGCCAAGCGGGCGCGGAGTGTAGGTGAACGGCTTCAGCTGGCCTTTGGCCTCGAACGCAGCGAAGGCCTTGACCTCATCGGTGTGGTAGTGGGTGGTGCTCATTGTGGAACGTGTGGTCCTGGTGGTGTTGAGTGTTTTGGGGGGTTTGCTCGAGTGCGTTCGTGCCTTTTTGTAGTGATGTGATCGCGGGTCCGACGGACTCACGTCACCTGTCGCCGACATGGCATAAACTCCTCCACCGCGGAAACGCCGTTTTGGGTAATCGTCCGTCGTGACTTTTCTTGGCAATCTCGCATATTTTGTATTCCTCGCAGGAATGTGGGGCATGTATAACGGCTCTCTTGGATGTGCCGCCAAAACGGCCCTGAAAAGCAAGAATTAATTCAATCGATTTTTGATTCAAGCAGGGGGGCGGGTCCCTCACGGTCGAGCCCTTCTTCTGTGCCCAAAGCAGGTTCGATCAATTGATAGGGCAGATGGATTCGGCTGTGGTGCCGCGCAGCAAAAGGCGAAGCTCGCTGCGTAGTGGCGCCGCAAGTCTTCACGAAGAGAAGCCGCCCCCGGCCAACACGACACGCAAGGGGGCCAAGAAGGGTCAGGCTGCTCGGCCTTCCGCCTCCTCATCCGCATCCAGTAAAGCCCGGGCCAAGGGCAAAGATGAGGCCAGCGACGTTGAAGAAGAAGAGGAAGAGGAGAAGGCCGCCACTACCACCACGACCGCCACGAGCAGCAACGGCACCAAGAGGCTGACCAGGTCTGCCGCCGCGAAGCGGCCACAGCAGAAGAGTGTGACGAGCGCCGCAGCGCGTAGAGGGCGAGCGCGGCAGAAAGAAGATGAAGAAGAAGGCAACAAGAGCTCTAGGAAGAAGACCATGGAGGAGGAAGAGACGAGCAAGATGGAGGAGAAGAAGGAGTCACCGGTGCTGATCGACCTGGTGGCGGAGCAGGAGGAAGCCGAGCTGCATCGACGCGGCCGCCTGTCCCTGAGCCGACGCCTCGAGGCCAAGGCCAAGACCCGGGCCAAGGCCGCCAGGGCCACCGCCGCGCCGACCAACAAGGAACAGAGGCCAGCACCACCACCATCGCCGCCGTCATCGCCGCCAGAGCTGGCACGGCCGACGCCAGCAGCGGAAAAGACGGAGAAGAAGGGGACGAAGAGGACGAGAGACGAGACGGAGGAGCAAGAAGTGCAACAGAGCGAAGAAGGAGAAGAAGACGGCGAGGCCGCCATGGTAAAGCCCGCGATGACAACGGCGCCGACACCGTCGAGACAGAAGGCGCCGGAGCCCAAGCGGTACACGAGGAAGCGGAGGCGACAGGTCGCGGAGGCCAAAAGCAAGCAACATGGCGACGACGAGGAGGAAGAGGAAGCGGTGAAGGTGGAGCAGCAGCAGCAGCAGCAGGAGAAGAGGCCGGCGGTGCGGATAACGATGCCGCGGGCGCTGGAGTACGACGACTACGAGGACGAGGCCGCGCTGGTGAGCGGACCCGAGGAGGCGGATCCAGTGCTGCTGGAGCAGCTGCAGCTCGCCGCATCGGGCCAAGCGGCCACGCTGAGTGCCGCCGCCTCGCCGTCCAGAACCAGCAGCAAGGCACGTATCCTGCCTTGTGTGCCGCACACGCACGCGCCACTCGCACAAGTACACACGCACACACGCTCGTGTCCGCTAATGTGGGTCGGTGGGTGAGTAGATGTCGTCGCACAGGCGGAAACGAAAGAAGCGGGAGGTCTTCAGCCTGCTGGACGGTAACTACTGGCAGGTGCCGGCAGCGTCGAGCAGCGATGGCGAGGGGCGGAAGGAGGAGGTGGAGGAAGCAGAAGAAGGCAGCGACGCAACAGAGAAGACAACGACGGCCACGACAACGACAACGACGACGACCCAGGAGCGACGTAAGTTGGTGCAGTCGACGCTGAAGTTAGCGGAAACGAAGAGCGAAGCGACGGAGGTGGTGAGGGAGGAGGCTGAAGGTGAAGCGAAGGAAAGAACGAAGGACGACAGCGCGAACGTAAAGCGAAACGCGAAAGCGAAGGCGAAGAGCGAACGCGAAGCCGAGAGGGAGGTGCGGGAGGAGGGTGATGAAGAGCAGAAGGGCGCGGCGGCGGCGAATAACAGCGAAGCCAGTGGTGTACATGAGCTGGAGCTGGAGGAGGATGATGGGAAGGAACTGGCCGAGATCGACCGAGGGGACAGCGAAGACCGGCGCACGACGATGGAGGTGGCGGAAGAGACTGAGCGAAGGACGGAGCTGCAGCTCAACGAACTCAAAGCCGAATGCGAGGGCGTAGACAAGCTCGAGACCGCGCCGCAAGTGGACGGCGGCGCGGCGACAGCGACGGCCGCCATCAAGCGGGACGACACTAGCATGCAAGAGGGAGAGGCCGAGGAGGGCCAACAACATCAACAAAAGGAGGAGAGAGAAGAAGAGGAAGAAGAGCGAAGCACGAAGGGGACGACGACGAAAAAGAAGGAAGAGGGCATATGGCAGCGGGTGAAGCGCCGACGGAAGGAGCGGCCAAACACCGCAGGCGGGGCCTCGAAGCTGTTCGAGCTCGGGCCGGCGCTGCCGGTGAGCTTCTCCTCGGTCTCGATCTACTCGGCCCACTCGCCCATCCCGCTGCCCAGCATCGGGACCGCGCTCCAGCGCCGCCTCAAGGGCAGTAAGGCGGGCGGGGCCGACGACGGCGACGAGGTGCTCGACGGGACGGTCAACACCGGGCGCAAGGCCCGGTTTGCCTGTTGGGGCCGGCCCAATCGCAGCATCCCCTCGCGTACGTGCGATCTCTTTCTCTCGTGTGGTTTACTCGCGAGCCCATCGCGACAGCTGTTTGTTTCTTGTGACTGACACGCCTCACGACAGCCATTTCGCAGAAGGTGCGCCGACGATTGGCCATGTCCGGCGGCCAGGACCCTTTCACCCAGGACGACAGCGACCGGTGCGTTCTACCAATCAGCGAACCAACCCACGTGGCCAGCACCGGGTTGTGACCCTCACTCCTGCGCTGCGTGTGCGGTGGTTGCGTGTGTCGTGCGGCGTGCGGCGTGTGTCGGGTTTCCACCTAGGTTGGGTTTGTGGTACGTGCTGGCGACAGAGGATGACCCGCAGGAGCGGTACCACCCGATCGATAACTACAGCATCCACCGACGCTACGAGATTGCGCTGTCCCAGTGGGAGCGCCTGGGCCGCCGCTGGCACGGCCACGTCGACACCCACGGCGACTTCCTCCGACGCGCCCACCTGCGCGAGCGCCAGCGGGCTGTGGCCGCCGCCGCCGCCTCCGCCTCAGCCGCTGTCGACCTCAACTCCGGCCAGCCCCAGCAGCAACCCCCGGGCGACGCGGCGATGGTATTGGCAATTGCGGAGGAGCCCATGCCCCGGGCTCTCGGGGACAAGGGCTACAGCAGCGGCAGCGGCGGCGGTGCGACGACAGTTCGAGCAGTGGAGGGAGAAGAAGAAGAAGAAGAGGCGGAAGCCGAAGCCGAAGCCGAAGCCGAAGCCGAAGCCGAAGCCGAAGCCGAGGAAGAGGAGGAAGGAGACGAAGAGGAGAGTGACGATGACGATTTCGGAGGGGAGTTGGAGGAGGAGGAGGAGGAGGGGGATGAAGAGGAGGCTGATGTCGCTGCGGAGGCCGAGGCTGAGGCGGAAGTGGAAGTGGAAGAGGCGAGCGAGGACCGGCGTGCGGCAAAGGCGACAAAGTCGTCTCACAAGCCGACTCCCACGACGACATCATTATTGCCATCCGCCGCCAGTACGCACCACCGCCGCTTTCTTTGTGCGTGTGTCGCGTGCGTCGCGTGTGGTGTGCGATGCGTGAGATGGCGCGGGGAATGTGCCCCGGCTGACGAAGACTCTGCACCGATCGGTAGAGCGGATGGGCGGGCCTGCGAAGGTCAAGAGGTCGCGGTATCCGGTGCCCACGAAGCCGCCCAAGACGGCCGAGAACTGCCACCACTGCAAGGTCAAGAAGGAGTACTGGCTCCACTGCCCCATCGTCGACAAGCACCGGTACCCTCGCCTGTCCCATCGCCTCTCTCCTCGCCCAACGGCTCACCGCTGCGCCGTGTGTCGTGCGGTGCGCGCGCGCGTTGTGTGTGTGCGTGCGGTCGTGCGGTGCGTTCGTAGGTACTGTCACCGGTGCGCCTACAAGCACTTTCGACTGTGGTACGACGACGCGTTCCCCACGGGCGGCGGCGCCTGGGCCAAGGTACTCCAATCCTTCATTTCGTTACCCTTGCTATTGCTATTCTTTATTAATTAATTATTTAATTAATTAATTTTAATATTTCTATTATTTCGTTGTTAATTGGGGAACAACGTTTCTTGGGGGGGGTTCAGGGTTGTCCGCTCTGTCTCCACACGTGCCCGTGCGCCAGCTGCAGAAAGAGGCACCTGGTCGACGGCGCGGCGACGGGCGGCGGCGATGACGAACCCGAAGACGACGAGAGCGAGGGCGGCCGCGACAAGGCCGGCAAGGCCGCGAAGAAGGTGGCCCGAAGCGAGGAGACGAACAGCGAGGACGACGAGATCGACATCCTGGGCGTCAGCGATGACGGCGAGGACCACACACCCGCCCCACAACCTACGCCCGAAGGAGGTAACGCGTGTGCGGTCGTGCGTGTGTGCGTGTACGTGTGCGTGTGCGTGTGCGGTGAATTCAATTTTTTTCTTTCCGTGATTGCGCAGACCTTTGGGAGGTGGAGCGTGTGTTGGCCTGCCGCACGCACGCCAAGAACGGCGCCAAAGAGTATCTCGTCCGGTGGAACGACACCTGGCTCGACCGCGAGAGTCTCGAGGTGCGTGTCGCGTGTCGCGTGTGCTGTGTGTGTGTGTGTGTGTGTGTGTGTGTGTGTGTCGTCGTGTGCGGTGGTGCGTGTGCGATGCTCAACGCGATGCCGCTTTGTATGGGGCGCAGGACGATGAGTTCAAGGACTCGATCAGTGCGATCGTGGCCACGGGGCCGCGGCGGACCAAGCGGCAGCGCCACACCAACAAGAAGGCCATCGTGCGGGAGGACGACGTGGCGGGCGTGGCGGGCAGCGACACCCAGTGCCTCGTGCGGTGGAAGGACACGTGGGAACCCGCCGCCAATCTGTCCCTGTCGTGCCTGGCCCGGTGGGACGCCGAGCAGCGGGAGCAGGAGCGAAGAACCGCCGCCGCCACGACGACGGTGGCGACGCCGACGACGCCGAGGAAGCGAGGAAGACCGAAGCAACAGAAGAAGAAGAAGAAGGCGGTCRATCTGCTGCGGCCGAGAGCGAAGAAGAACGAAGAGCGACGAACGCGGASGGGCAAGCGAAAGAGAGAAGAGGACGAAGACTCYGAAGAAGAGAAYGAAGACGAAGRCGAAGRCGGAGACRGAGAAGAGGGGGAGAGGGAAGAAGAAAGAGAGGAGGACGAGGACGAGGACGAGGAGAAGCGAGCGCGAGTAGCGCGCGAAGGGCTGGGAGCGTCGCCGCTCCTGGCCCACAATTTTGATCGGCGCAAGCGGAAGCGAAGTCGGCTGAAGGACAGCCTCACCCTCCCGACTCGCCGGCCCCACCTCCCGCCGCCCACAGGCGACGAGGCCGAAGCCGAGGCCGAGGACGAAGAACAGTTGGACGGCGTGCTCGACCACCACCAACCCGCCGGCTATGCTCCCGCCTGGTTTCCGCACACGGTACATTGTTTTTCTTTTCTTTTCTTTTCTATTTTCCACACATCACCACACACGCCACACCCACCGCACACACGCAAATGACTGACTGAATGGGGGCACACGCCGTGCAGGTGCCGTATGGTGAGTCGATCGGGATGAGCGGGGGATCGCCGGACATATTGTCGATGCAGGCCATGCCCTCCCACACCATCGACCTGCAGGACCTGCCCCACCACGGTACTCTTACTTTCTTTCTTTTTTCGCCCTACATCAGGCCCTGCCATTCATCACTCCCGCTTACGACACGACACGACACGACACGACACGACACGACACGACACGACACGACACGACACGACACGACACGGCACGGCAGCGGTGCTGGGTGAATCGTTGCTCGACATTTTCGAGATCGGGGACGAGGCAGAGGAGAGCCTCGCCAACAACCATAACACCAGTAGCAGTAGCGGCGGCGCGGGGGTTGAAGACGTCAGCAGTTTCCTCTCCCTCTCGCCGTTCGAGGAGGCGGCGACGAACCACCACCACCACCACCACACTGCCGGCGCCAATGCCGCCGTGACCGCCGCCAGCCCCTGCGTCTCGTGCGTTGATCCTTCCACATGCGCAAAACTCGCTGGCTCACGACTATACCACACACACCACACATACACATGGCAGGCCGCGTGGTGGTACGGGGGCGAAGAGTATTCAGGTGTGGGCTCATTTTGCGGGCCAGGAGCCGGAACTTATGGCCGACATCGACCCTATGAGGCTCGTCGGTCACCTCAAGAATCTCCTGCGGTACGGACTTACTTGTGCGTGTGCGAGGGGAGTGTGCGTGTGCGGTTTGCTGACGTGGACCGCACGCACGCACGCACGCGGCGCGCATAGGGAGCGATTGGGTCTGAAGGGCCTGATCAGCCTGCGGCTGCTGGCGAAGGGCAAAAGCGTGGATGACGCGGAGGCGGAGGAGGAGAAGGGACAGCCGCTCGACCCCAAGAAGACGCTGCGCGAGCAGGGCGTCTTCGACGGCTGCGACATCCTCGTGACCCAGGTACGCCACCTCTTCTCCTCTGGCATGTGTCGTGTCGTGTCGTTGGTCGTGTCGTGTGTCGTGCGGTGCCAGTGCTGACTTGTGCATCCTTCGTGTTCTGGCAGCTCCCCAAGTGAGGCGCACATGAATGCAAGTCGCTACAGTATACAAATAGGAACGCGTGCGGCACACACCGCCGCACACGCGCACCGCCGCACACAAAATTTTTCTTCTTCTTCTTCTTTCAGAAGGGGCAGGCGGTGTGGCTGAAGCCGAGGTAGCAGTTGAGGAGGTGGATGAGGAGCGTGACGAGGGCGCCGATGGCGAGCGGCTTGGCGACAGTCGACAGCGCGAACGGCGCGGCATTGGTCGACTGGACGGTGAAGCGCCGCACCCGCGACGACGTGCGCGTCCGTCTGGCTCGGCCGGGTGGTGGGGCGTGCGATGGTGGCGACATGGATGATGGAGATGGAGATGGGGAGTGTGGCAGGATTTGGGAGTCGTGAGGCGCTGATGATGGGAAGGATGAGGAGATGGTTGCCGAGGCAGGGTAGGAGGGGAAGTGTGAGGGAGAAGATGGATAGGGAGAAGGCGAGGAAGAGGAGGCTGGTTGGTGAGATGGCGAGCCGGCATCGTGAAGAGGGGGCGGAGAGTGAAAATCGCGATAATCATGAGGTGATGGAGACGAAGGCGAAAACGAAGAAGATGGAGATGGCATCAAAGGTGTATCGATTACGATCTGATCAGTCGATGTTGGCGGGGCTACTTGGGGCTGGGCTTCGGAAGCTGACGTGGTCACCGTCGGGTGTTCGTGTTGTTGTACATAGTTCTCGAAGAACGAGGCATCCTTGGAACGATTCCTTCGATGCACCTTCAGATGGAGGTCCATCTCGTCTTTGTGCAACCCCCGCTTCAGAAAAACTGATCAGTTATATTACGTGTTTTAATAAAGCAAGAAAAAAGTGCATTTAAAAAAACAATTTTATTTTTTTTAACTTTTGTTGTGTCTGTCCTTGGCACAAAGACGCAGCTGGGGAGGTCAGGACTTGTCAGCGCCGCTGCGCATGGCCCGAAAGCGCGACATCTTCTTGGGCGGCTGCACTGTGTCCTCCTCTCTCGCCTGTTGCGTGTGCCGCGTGCCGTATGTGCGGTGTGTGCGGTGTGAGTGAAAGAAATGCCAGAGCTGAGACAAGAGAACGAGAGTGGAACCTGAGGCGAAAGCGCGGTGGGCTCCCTTTCGAGGATGGTGCCGGAGAAGGCACTGCCCACGACGCTGGGCCGCTCGACCGCCGACGGCGCCACTCCGATCGGCGAAAACGGATCACTGCCGACCGACGTACGCCGCTCCACCACCGGCGAGTCCGAGAACGCGCGCTTGTGGGTGGTCGTCGTAGACGCCGTTGACGACCCTGTCGCCGCCGACACCAATGGCGGCGAAGGAAGTCTGTGCGGCTCCACCGGCGACGAGGCGGGGGCGAAGGGCATGATGACCGGAGACGGCGACCCGACGTGGTGGTGGTGTTGGGGCACTCCCACCGGTTGCTGCTGCGGCGGTAGCTGCTGGGGCACCACCGGGATCGTGTGTGCGGGACCCGTGCCGCTGCCCAGCACGGTCAGGCTTATGATGCCGCCACTGCCATCGTTGAGCGTCATCAACGACGGCTGCTGATAGTACTGCTGCGGTTGCTGCAGTTGCTGCGGCTGCTGGGCCGGCATGGCGTAGGCGAACGACGAGGGGCCGACCGGCGATGTCGCCAGGACCGACGGCGGCGGCGGCGCGTGATGAAGAACTGAGGCCGCCGGCGTCGGCGTCGGCGTTGGTACGGGCACGGGGGACGATGTGGCGTGCTGCGGCGCCTGAGGGTAGCCAAAGAAGAGGGAGTCCAACTCGGGCGTGGGATCTACAGCTCGCTCGACGACAGCGCCCGTGAACGCCGAGTTGAAGCCAGTCGCGATCGGCGGGCGCTGCTGCGGATACGCCGACGGTGGCTTGGCCTCGGTCTCGCCCGGCGCCATGATGCGCACCGATTTGTTGACGTGCTGCGGTGCAGAAGGCGTAAGGCGGACGTCAAACGCGTGGCGTGCGTGTCGTGTCTTGTCGTGTGTGTGGTCGGACGTACGTCAAGCGAGTCACCCTTCAGGCACGACTTGGGCCGCTTGGTCCCATGCGGCTCCGATGTCGAGGCGTCGGAGGAGGGGGCCGTCTTGTCGGCTTCTTGTTGTCCCAGGGCCTTGGCCTGTTCCCGTCGTTCCTCCTCTTCCTCGAGGGCGAGCAGTTCCATGAGCCGCGCCATACGCCGCTCCTCCTCCGCGTCGTCGGCCGCCGCCGCCGCAATGGACTTAGCTACGCGCGGAGCGGGAACCTCTACAGTCGCCAGCATGTGTGCCGTGTGCCGTTGCCGTGTGTTGTGTTGTGTTGCACGATATTTGTCAGGTGTGCACACAAAGGTCTCTGGGGTGCGGCGTGCACGCTTACCTTGTTTCCCGCTCGACGACCGTTCGTCCTTGTCTTCATCGTCGCTCGTGTACTCTTCGCGAATGTCCACAACGTTGCCCACACCCAGCGCCTGGCAGGCCAAGCAACACACGACGAGGCGTCAGCGACGGCGCCCAGCACGCGCGTGCGGTAAGAAAAGAAGGCGGGCGGGCGGTACGTCGTGGCCCTGCTGCATCTCCTCGGTCATGCCGAGCCTGAGGCGCATGGCCTCGTACTCTTCGTTGAGGGTCTTGACCTCCGCCTTGAGCACTGTGTGGCCATTTGTTCGCGACACGACACACGTGAGCCAGCTCCGGAGCGGTAGCGCGCTGAACCGTGTTGTGTGTGTGCGTGCGTGCGTGTGTGGCGTACCGGTCAAGCGGCGGTCGATGATCTCGCGCGCCTGCTTGGTGGAGCGCTCGACGAAGTAGTTCTCGCCCAGGAGCACAAACACCTCGTTGGTGTGCACGGCCCGACCCGGCATGAACGCCAACGGTCCGAGCGGCACCTGCGGGAGACAAGATGAAAGACATCAAGCGCACGGCAGCCGGGTGCGCAGGGTGAGCTCGACTGCCGAGCACTGGCTGGGGGGTAGGTGGAGGGAGCGTGCCATGAGAGGGTGGGAGGTCTGGTCGGCCAGGGTGGAGAGGGTGGTGTCCAGTCGCGAGTAATCCTCACAGAACTTGGTCAGCTGCTCTGTGCGTCTCACATTCTCGTGGATGTCCTGCACGAAGGAGAATGGTTTAATCCGCCGGCAGAGGAAGGGGCTCGCGGGATCATTAAATGTCCAATTAAATAGGGAGTAGGAAGAAATGGCGTACTGCTGTAATTTTGCGCTGGGCATTGCGGATGATGTCCGTTGCAGAGAGCAGAGGGCGAGCATCCATCAGACTTCGATCCTGCTGCTCCCGCTCGGTACAGATCTGGCGCCTTTTTTCTTGAGCGGAATTTCGCAACACATACCGCGCATAACTCGCATTTCGGGGCACCAAGTAGGCCGAGATCTCACACGAAAAGAAACCACAAGCCCTCCATCGCGCCACCGCGATTGCCATCTGATTCTTGCCTTCCATTCACGACCTAAATCAACGAACAAGTGGGTCATTTTCCTAAGATCATAATCAAAAAAACATGGAGAAGGGCGATATGCTGATGCGGGAGGCCGAGAAAAAGCTCAAGGGCGGCTTCTTGTCGAACTTGATGGGCGCTGGCAGCCGATACGAGGACGCAGCAGATCTCTACATAAAGGCGGGAAATGCCTTCAAGTTATCTAAGAACTGGGAGGCGGGTACCGAGGCCTTCCGCAAGGCCGCTGGCTGCTACATGCACGCTCAAAGTGCGCACGAGGCCGCCACTGCCTACATCAACGCTGCCAATTGCATCAAGAAGGCCAATCCGCGAGGTGCCCATCCTTTTGCTGATTTTATTGCTTATTTTTCATCGTTTATTCCCGTGTTTGCCTGAGGTGTGTGTTCACCATCAGCTCCTCTTTATCATCTCCATGTCATTAATGCATCAACAATACTGTTAATGTTTACATTAACTTCGTCATTGACCCTCTGCAGAGTCGATCGATCTGCTGCAGCAGGCGGTGGAGGTGTACACAGACGGAGGACGGTTTTCCATGGCGGCCAAGATACAGAAGGACATTGCCGAGATGCTCGAGGCCGAGATGGTACGCACAGCTTCTCGCTCCTCCTTCTCCATCATCACTCTCCGAGCTCATCTCACTCTCCTCTCTCATGTTGTGTTGCAGGACTTTGAGAACGCGATGACGGCCTATCAGCTGGCCGCAGACTACTACGAGGGAGAGAACGCCAAGAGGTAAGAGCCAAGTCCCACTGCTAATCTAATCACTCCCAATTCACCTGGCTCTCTGCTCTCCCCAGCGCTGCTCGGGGATGCCTCCTCAAGGTGGCCACGTTCGCGGCCGAGTCCGGTGACTACAGCAAAGGTCCGCCCTCTTCTCTCTCTCTCTCTCTCTCTCTCTCGAACGCCACTCTTAGTTGTCAGCATACAAGCCCAAGCCGCTCAGCAGCAGTTTCGTGTGTCGTGTTGTTTGGCACCGCGCAGCGATCGAAATCTTCGAGAGGGCTGGCACTGAGGCTGTCGACGACCGTCTCCTCAAGTACGGCGCCAAGGAACACTTCTTCAAGGCCGGGCTGTGCCATCTTGCTGCCGCGGTATGTCCCCCTTCCCTCCCCGCGTCTTCTACATTCCTTGCGTGTCACAGGGCCAACGGTGTGATCCTGACGGTGGCGGGTTGGGGGTGGTGGCGACCACTCAAGGATATCGTGTCTGCCCGACGGGCGCTCGAGAAGTACTGCGACATCTGTCCCTCCTTCGATCGCGAACGCGAGTACAAGTTGCTCGATGTACGGCCATTCGCGCATTCTTCTCTTCATCTTTCTCTTCATTGAAACTTACCTCTTCTTCATTCTTTTTCGCTCTTTTTTCGTTCTTTTCAGGACATTACGAACGCGTGCGAAAACTACGACGTGGAATCGTTCACCAATGCCGTGGTGGACTTTGATTCGATGACCAAGCTCGACAAGTGGAAGACCAACATTCTCCTCAAGATCAAGAGCACCATCAAGGAGGGCGAGGAGGGCGAAGACAACCTGCAGTAGAGTAGTACAGCCAGCCAGCCAATCCTCTCGCCGGATCCGCCCCTTCCCGCCCAGCCGCCCGCCGCCGCGCATCTTCGCATTTTTGTTAGATAACTCTTTTTTTCTCCCCCCTCAAACTCGACCATTCGCCTCACAAGTGGCGCCGCGTGTGAGAAGGCGGGTGAGCCGATCGTGGAAGCGCTGCGGGTGTTCGGAGTGGATGAAGTGACCGCCCGGCAGTAGGTCGAGCTCGTAGTTGGCAAAGTACTTCGGTATCTCCGCCACGAAGTCCTGCCCCGCACAAAGGTCAGTCCGAGATGGTGGTCACCAAATCCGTTGAGTTGGATTCTTCATCCACCAGGCGGCTTGTTCACCAACATTGCAACGTACCGGCTCCATCCTGCCGCTGTCTTGGGAGCCAAAGAAGACCACCTTGCCCGTGAATGGTTGCGCCTCTGCACCACACCCGGCTACGCGGTCAGTGGTGTGGTGTGTTGTAGCCAGTGCCGATCCCCTGTCCGGGGGGGGAGAGGGCGTGCCTTTCCCGTTGAGCACTTCTTGCACGGGGAAGTCCTGCACATGGTACTGGTCGCGGGCCAGCACGTCCAAGTTGATGGCCCACCGCAGCCCGTCCGTACCACCACCCTGCTCCTTCCGCGCTCGCGTCACGTCAGCCACGTTTCTCGCAACACGACACAAACACGACGACCAAGACACACGTATACACACAATGGACCTTGTGCGTGAGATTGGCCAGGAAGTAGTTCCGTTCGGCCTTGGACAAGTGCGGCAGCCGCTCCACCAAGACCGCGTCGGCTTCGTGCTTCGAGCGGATGTCGTTGACCGGCACCGCCTTGAGGGCGTCGAACGTGGCGTCGTGGCTGTGGCGGTACACCGCCGGCGACGCTGGACCGCGGCCAAACCCCTCAGTCAGAAACTGCCGAACAACACGACACGCACGACACGCACGACACGCACGACGCACGGTGTACCGTCAACGATGAGCATGCTTTCTATGAGCTCGGGGAACGCCAGAGCGCCGAGCATGGCCAACTTGCCGCCCATGCTGTGGCCCACCAGCGTCGCCTTGCCGCCGGCCACTTCCCGCTCGAGGTAGCGCTGCTCACACCACCACCCGCCGATGCGTGCGTGTACGGCGTACACGTGTGAGTGCTCAGTTTGCGCCAGGGCGGGTGCCTGTGGTTCGGGCAGGCACCTGGAGGTCGGGCAGCATGTGGGCGTAGGTGTGCTGAGGCGAGTGGGGCGACCGGCCGTGGTTGCGCAGGTCGACCATGTGCACCTGCTCTCAGGTCTCAGCGCCGCTGCAGTGAAAGCGACGATTGGGGCCGTGGTGGAGTACGGTACGGTGACCGGGAAGGGCAGGGCCGCGTTGTGTAACCGCCGGGCCGCGAGCCGCCAGTTGTCGCTCGAGCCCAGCAGCGCGTGCAGGCTGTGTGTCGCGTGTGTCGTGAGCGGGTGCTTTACTCACCCGCGTCGGCGAGGACGACACGTACCAGACGAGGTGTCTAACGTCGCCGCCGTTGCTGCTGGGTCCGTTGTTGTGGGGCAGCATCAGTCGTTGGGCGAACAGGTCGACCGAACGAGTACCGCTTGAACTGGTGTTGTACCTGCTCGGTCGGATGTGAGCGGAAGAGCACTTGATCAACAATAATGAATGATAATTACCATCCTTAGGATATGAAAAAACGGGTTACCGAAAAGGGCTGGTTGTTCCGAACGTTCTCCTTTGCCGCTGCAGACCGCACTCGACTATGTAGGAGCAGAGTGTTTGCTTCCTTAGCCGTGCCTTCTTCATCTTGGTTGTTGAAGAAAATATATTTCTCAGCGCTTTTCCTTTCAATGGTCCGCTGCGTAAAAAGGTACCCTAGCTCTGCTCCTTAGGAAAAAGGCAACTCCCAAAGCTAAAACTCCATTTACAGTGGAACCTTTTTCTTTTGTTTTCTGGTGTGCAATTTAGAAGAGAAGAGGCATGAGGATAGTGGTTGGCCTGGTGCTGGCCTTCGCCATCGTCACCTCCTTGGTGACCTTCTACACGAGTGTCCAGCAGCCAGAGGAGGACACCAGCACTGCTCTTATGAAC
>CACVKS010000413.1:0-17894 GCA_902749335.1 Acanthamoeba triangularis
CTCCATTTGCGGAGCCAGAGCCTGTACCATCTGTTGAATGAGGTCCGTGAAGGCGGGGTTCTGTGTCGTCACCACCTGCGACACCTGTTCCCACAGCCCAACAGCAGAAGAGAGTGTGTCAGTGTGTGTGTGTGTGTGTGTCGTGGTTACACGGTTCTGGCTGTAGACAGTGCAGTGGGACAGGGGTATGTGGTGTACCATCTTGGAGACCTGCACGGCGAACTCGGGCTGGGCGAGACTCTGCAGGACGAGGTTGTTGCGGTGCTGCAGCGTGTGGTGCGGGATGACGTTCACACCCACCGACGTTGCGGGGCGCTTGGTGCTACCACCAGCGTCCGTTTCCGCTTTGCTGTCATCGCCATCACCCTCTGTGCAGATGCGAGTGCGAGCTTAGTTGGCCGACTGAAGAACGAAGGTGGAAGGTGGAAGGTGGATGTGGAGGCGAGGTCAGGTACGTTGTATGTACAAGCGCAGTAGGCCGGCATTGCTGGCGCTGTAGGCTATGGCCTCCCTCAGGTCGGAGTCGGTAGAGATCGACACAAGATCGTCCTCGTCGTCCTTGTACCGACTAGAGCAGCGGAAGTATCAACATCGCTTGGCCGTGCACGAGCAATTAAGGGGAGGGCGAGCTTACATCCAGAATTGGGTGGGGGCAGGAGAGAGGATGGGTTCTCCTGAGCCCGAGACGGCGAAGAGCTTCATCAGCATGGCACGTAAATCGGCAAAGGGGATGTCATCTTCCACGGTGACGCGACGTGCATCGTTGCCCAGGTAGGCTTTGATTAAAACCATCTCCCAATCTTCCTTCCTCTGATTGCACCACAAATGCACACCACAAGTCGATGCAGCTGCGGTGAGATCCTAGGATGAGCCTGCAGGCGCTGAGGATGCAATCACGTGTGCAATCACTGTGGCTTCGCTGTTTGGCCAAACCTTGAAAAAAAAAAAAAAAACGACAGAAAGCAAAAAGAAAAGGAGTACCCGAGCCAATCTTGAGAGACAATCATGAAGAAGAACAAGCACAAGGAGTTGAAAAAGAAAGTCGAAGAGGAAGAGGAGGAAGAGGAGGAAGAGGAGGAAGAGGAGGATGAGGAAGACGCCATGTTGGCCAAGTTAAAAGATCTGCACGATGTGGAGGCGGCTTGCCTGGCTGGCGAAAAACTGGGCTTTCCTGCTGCAGCGCTGGTCATGGCGGCGACCGAAAAGGGCTGGCCGTGGGTCTGCTCGGCCTTGTCGCCCATCACGATCGTCGAGACGTCGTTGGGCATGCGCAAGGTGGACAAACCCGACAGCAACCCGGTGCTGACCTGTGGCGAACACAACGCAGCTGGTGCGCTGCACGGCTGGGGCTTGTCCCTGCTGCACACTGGCGACTGGGCTTGGGGCACGTGGCTGCGGGGGAAGCAACACGGCGCGGGGGTTCGCGTGTACTCCGACGGAAGGCGCTACGTGGGCTCGTGGCGCGCTGGTCGCTGGCACGGCAGGGGCGTCACGACCTACCCTGACGGCAGTGTGTACGATGGCAAATGGTCGAAAGACGAGCGGCACGGCGAAGGCACGCTGAGTAGGCTCCGTGGCCGCCAGCGCACGACGGGCAGATGGAACGCCCACGGCATCGACGGACCTGGCGTGACCACAGTGTGCGCGTGTTTCGATCTCGTGCCGGACCCCGTCGAGCAGCTCAAACACCACAACGAGTCTCCAGCGCTGTGCCGGCCGTTTGGCTTTATCTCGAGAGCTCTATACGAAGACGGCCTACCCAGCGGCCTGGACGCCAGTCACTACTGCAACGGCGACATCTACGAGAGACATTACGACCGCGGCCAGGACGCCGGGTCGGTGCGATTCGTGATGAGCCCTCAGTGCCCAGACGAGCGCTTCCGTGGCCACGTCATCGAGCACGTTGCCTGGGAGCACCCAACGGTGTCGCGCGCCGACGGCAGCCTGACCTACGTCCTGTCCCATCCCGACCCGGTGACGGCGCCCGGCGCGTTTTGCCTCTACCGCGACTACTATGAGCTGGGCTACTTGCCGGTGGAGGACCGCGACCGCCACGACATCTCGGCCCTCTTGGCTCGCGCCGCCGAGCGTCTGCCCACTCCGTCACGCAGTCGTTCTGCGCCAGTGCGTCGCAAGAGCAGGACTCGGCAACGAGCGACTGGCAGGCCGCCGTGATGTTGGTGAGCTTTAGCTTGTTAAAACACCACAGCGAAGACGACCGTTCGGGTTTCGTTGTAGGGAATCTATGTACAAGATAGATGGAGTACTAGGTAGGAGTTGGGGGGGGGTGTTACACGATGGACGAGTCCTGTCTGTTGGGGTCAAAGTCGTCGGCTCGGTTGGTGGCGATCTCGAACTTAGGCTTGACGCGCATGAGCCGGTCCTTGGCATAGTCGGAGAAGGCCTCGGCGATCTCGGCCTGCGTGTTCATCACGAACGGCCCGTGCCGGGCGATGGGCTCGTTGAGCGGCACACCGGCGAGCACCAGGAACTTGAGGTCGGCCGTCGCGGTCGCGACCAGCGTGGTGCCTCCCTGCTTGTCCAGCAGCACGGCGTTGCCGGATACGGCGGGCTTCTGCGACTTGCCGAACTTGCCCTCGCCTCGGTAGAGGAACACCATCGCGTTCATGTCCCTGTGATGATCGCACACGAATGAACGATGAACGTCAAACCAATGCCACAGCAGCTGAGATGCAACCAGGAGTTCGCAGGAAGAAGACGTACGAGGGAATCTCGTGTCGGAACTCGCCGCCGGGCTGCACGTGCACGTCCAGAAACTGGATGGGCACGCGCGTGTTGACGATGGCCTTGGTGCCGTAGGCCTCGCCGGCGATGACCCGCACAGTGACGTTGTCCTGGGTGATGGTGGGGATCTTTTCCTTGGGCACGTCCTGGTAGGCCGGGTCGATCCACTTGTCCTTCGCAGGCAGGTTCACCCAAATCTATCAAGTCCGCACGACACAACACGACACCAAACGGGCGTTGGTGAGCCGACAGTCGCCCCATTGTGGGTGAATGGTGAGTGGTGTTACCTGGAAGCCTTCCAAGATGCCGCCGGTCCGTTGGAAAGTGGGCGAGGGCGACTCGTCGTGGATGATGCCGCTGCCGGCGGTCATCCATTGAACGTCTCCTGCACGCAGGAGGCCCTTGTTGCCGGTCGAGTCCTTGTGCTGGAACTCGCCCTGCAGCATCATCGACACTGTCTCGAATCTGTCTCAGCACAAAGTGAACAGAAGGTTGGTCAGCACGTGAGGGCAAAGAGAGAGCAGAGCGCAGAGCGCAGAGTGCGTGCGCTTACCCTCTATGCGGATGCCAGGGAGCGCCCACGGCTTCGCCGGGAGCGTAGTTGACAGGCCCAAAGTGATCAATCATCAGGAAAGGGTCGAACTGGCTCATCGCGCGAGTGGGGAACGGTCTGACGATCGAGTAGCGGGAGACGTAAGAGAACATTCTAAAGACAATGGCAAGAAGAGAAGCTGGAGGCACCTTTCGACGGGGAAGCCCGCCCCTTCAAAGGTCTTGATGGATTCGACAACCTTGCTGACGTCGCGTTCGGTGGTGTTGGAGGTCTGAACAAATGCAAAAGGTGCCGGCACGAATTCGTCGGTGGCGAAAGCAGATGAGACGCTGGGTGCAAGACAAACAAGAAGGAGCTGAAGTGAAAGAGCGAGGGAGAGGAGGCAGTAGTGCACCATTGTGGCTGTGGTTGCGTGAAAGGATCTTGTGCGCAGGGACGCGTGGAAGTGGAGGCTGGTGGGGGTGGTGCGGACGAGTCTACGCCAAGCTTTGGTCGCCAGTGTGGGGTGGTTGGTTAGCAAGCGTGTGAGCTCAAGTGCTGTTGTGTGCTCCACTCGCGCAGGTCCATTTTGTAGCTTGCCCCTCGGTCTTCAAGAAGGGCTCGGGCAAACGTTTTCCTCTTCCCGGCCGAGCCCGCCAATCCTTGATTTCCTTGATTTCTTCATGTTTTCTTTTCATTTCCTTGCTTTTCCTGCCAGAATTTCAAGACGAAAGCCTCACGATCTTGATTTCATCTTTGCCGATCTCTTCTGATCTTGGTCTGCCCGAGTGGTGAGAGCTTGAGAAGATGCGCAAATCAGCTGTGCCAATTATTCGACGGGCAACGGCGCATGCGAAGGAGGAAGGCCGATTCTACACCGTGGCGGGTCATAGGGAGCTGTTCCCCTCCGTGACGACGGTTCTCGACGTCATCAACAAGCCCAAGCTGAACCGCTGGACGAAATCGCGCGTCCTCAAATTCATCCGCACACGACTCAATTTTCTACGCGAGGAGAGCGCCACCACGGGCAGACTCTCGATTACCGAGGAATGGGTGGAGCAGACCATCAAGGAGGCCGATGAGCATCCCGACGCCGAGGCCGACGCGGCCGCCCGGTTCGGCACCGCATCGCACACCGCCATCGAGAACGTGATCAAAGGGCAGGAGCTGGAGGTGGACCCCAAGTACGCGGTGGTGCTGGCGAACTACAACACCTGGCTCGCGCAATCGGGCCTCGAGATCAAGGAGACGGAGACGTTCGTCTGGAGTGAGAAGTACGTCCATGTTCACCATCGCACGACACGACACGACATGCAACACGATAGGCGCACAACCGCACACCGTCGCTCATGTACACTCCGTGCAGACACAGATACGCCGGTTCGTTGGACGCTTGGGGCCTGTACACGGGGCAGGACGGCCGCCAGCAGGTGGTCGTGGTCGACTGGAAGGTTAGTATACACGCTCGTCTTGCGTGTGTGTCGGTGGCGCCATCGTGCGCCATCGCGGCTTTGTGACTCTTTGCAGATTGATGACCGACCTGGCGTGGTTGGTTTCCAGACAACGAACTATCTCCAGCCACAGTACGCGCTGCAGGTGGCCGCCTACGCCAAGGCACTGGAAGAGATGACCGGCACGCCGGTCGAGGAGGTACGAGGACCCTCGCTTGGGGCCGTTGGCCTCCTCGATCACATGCCTCTGGGTGATCACCAATCGTTGTTGGGGTTTTTCCTACAGGGCTGGATCGTGCGATTAGACAAGACGAAGCCCAAGTGGCAGGCGAAGAAGGTGGCCGACCTGGACCAGACGTTCGAGGCCTTCCTCGGCGCGCTGCGACTGTGGCGCAGCCTCAAGACCGACCCCTACGCCAAGCTCACCTCTTCTCTTTGACCCAAAAAGGACCATTTTTTTTTTTTTTGAAAGAATGTAAAGCAGCAGCCCAGACCGGCGATTTCGAGGTAGTTTCGTTCGCTTTTCTGCCGAGTTTGCGGAAACGAAACCAAACCACCCCGAGGCAAACAAAAGCAAAAGAAGAAGAACTGGACTGAAGATGGTGAGGTTGATGGTGTGCCTGGACTCGTCGGAGGACGCCCACAAGGTGTTCGACCACTGCTTGACGGTGGTCGGTCGGCGCGAGAAGGAGGAGGAGCATGAGGTGGTGCTCGTGGGGGTGGCCGAGGTCTACCACCGCAGCAACATCCTCAACGTGCTGCGCGTCGACTTCGACTGCCAGATACTCGACAAGGCCAACAAGTCCATCATCAAAGGCACCACAGGTGCGCGTCGTGGTGTGTCGCGTCGCGTCGCGTGTCCGATTCCAGAAACTTAGGCGTGGCGAGTGCAGAGATGCTGGAGGACTTCAGGAAGGAGCTGGAGAAGCGAGGGGTGAGGGCCAGCGTGCTGGTGGAGGCGGGCGACCCGCGCGACACCCTGTGCGACGTGGCCGAGCGCGTGCGGCCCGATCTGCTGGTGATGGGCCACCGCCGCACCACGCTCGGCCTCGGCAGCGTCGCTCTCCACTGCCTCGAACACGCTCCCTCGCCCGTCTTCATTGTACGCGTCTGATCGAGAAGAAGAAGAAGTGGAAACCTATTTACATCAACAACCCTACAAAAGGCCTGTGTCTCGTGCGTGTTGAGTGTGGTGTGCTGCGTGACTGTCTGCGGTTTCAGGCCATCTGGCGTTCCTGGAGCTCCATCTCGGCCAGCTGGAGGAGGAGCTCGCTGGACTGGCTGAGGGGCAGGTAGGCCGTCATCGCCCGCCGCCCGCCGGCGCTCGTCGGGAAGGCCGGCAGCGGCTTCCGCACACCGCCGCCCACGAACGGATCCGAGTCCGCCACCGCCGGTGCCGGCGTCTGGTGCTCGGCCTCGACCGTCGCCGCGCTCTCGTCGCCCACCGCGTAGTAGTCCTCGCCACTGCACCCGCTTTCGTCGTACATGTCCTGTTCCTCGCGGCCATCGTCGCCGTCGGGGGCGAGCTCGTGGCGCGTGCGGGCCGAGACGGAACGGGGCAGGGACGGCGGCTTCTTGGCCGGCGGGCGAGGCGAGACCAGAGGCGCCACGGCCGTCGTCACCGTCTGGCGCTGGTGGTGGGGGATGGCGAAGCCCTGCTGGCGCAGCAGCACCGTCGCGGCCCGGCGCTTGTCGCTCCTCCTCTGCTCCTTCTCCTCGCGCGCCGTCTCCTGTCGCTTCTCTATCGAGTCCACCCTGCCCTCAATCTGTCAATGCACCACCTCACACGGTGACGACACACGACGCACGGCACACGCGTGAGACAACACGACACGCGATACGACACAACTGGGGCGGGGGACCTGGTAGAGCTTGACGAGGACGTCTTCGAGCATGGTGCCAAGGGAGGTGGAGGGGCCGGTCGAGGCGGACTCGGTGGTGGTGGAGAGGGCCACCTCGGCGACGCGCTCCTCGAGGAGGCCCACCCGCTTCTCCAACCGCTCGAGCACGGCCAACACCGCGCGCCCCAGGGAGCTCTCGCCATCACCCGCTACTTCCTCCACAAATCCATCTTCTTCCTCGCTACGCAAATGTGCCATTGTCGTTGGTTGTGGTTTGGTGCCCTCCTTGTCTTCTTGTTGCTCTGGTGAGGTCGTTTCTGCTCTAGCTTGGCACCGGGGACTTGGGTTGTGTTGGCCTTGTCGCCCGAACAAGAGACACAAGAGACAAATGAAGTGGTGGCATGGAATTTGAATAACGAACATACCAAACATTCCTGCGGTGCGCAAGGGGAGCCAATGCCCAGCTCAGTGGGTAGAGGTGAGGAGGGCGACGAGCTTGCAGATAAGCGCCCGAGGAAGGAAAGGAAGAAAGTAGAGCGGTGCCGAGTTGGCCACACCCGTAACGTACACCTGATGTTGAGTACGTGATGTGTCAGCGTACTCACCTCAAGAATGAATCGGGATGGACGCGGGTATGTGGTGTACCGGCTCGCCAAGCATCCAGGCACGGTAGGACGTACGGGCAACCTCCTCCGCGGTCATTACGTTGCCGCTCTTGAAGACCAACGAGTTCTTGTTGCCGGCTACCTCGGCAAAGCTGGGCGCGTACAATAGAGCAACGATGAGCGAGCGACGTGCTCGGGCCACCACAGCAAAGAGCCCACGCGAAGCGAAAGCGAAGGTCTAAGTACTTGGTCGCGGTGGCGCCGGGGCAGATGACAGTAGCAGTGATCTCAGTGCCGCTCAACTCTTGCGCCAGGGCCTCGGTGAAGCTGGTCACGTAGGCCTTAGTGGCGAAGTAGACCGCCATACCGGGACCTGCGAGTCAATGGCGGGCTACAGCGTCAGTGGTGCGCAAAGCGCTGTTATCAGCGCGGCAGCATACCAGGGACGAAGCCAGCGCCGGAGGAAATGTTCATGACGCGTCCGCGAGGCTTTCCCTCTTGGAGCAGTCGGCGGACAACGAGGTGGGTGAGTTCGGTGAGGGCCACGATGTTGAGCTGCACCATCTCCATGTTCTTCTCAAACGAGATCGAGGTGAAGTCGCCGACGGCACCGAATCCGGCGTTGTTGACCAACAACTCGGTCTGCACACACGACACACCATCTCTTCAGCACGCGCCTGTCGTGTGTCGCAGTGTGTCGTGTCGTGTGCGGCGGTGCGTGTAACTTACCAGGAGGTTACTCCTCTGCACTTCATCGAAGACTTCACGCGCCGCTCCCGGCTTTGTCAGGTCTGCGCGTGAGTAGCATGTGAGGGCACTCGGCGTAAGGCTGATGTACAGCGCAAGAGGTTGAGAGAAGGAGCGCTTTTATGCGTTGCACGGTACCCTTGGCAATGACCCTGACGTTGATCCCGTACTGGGCCTCGAACTCCTTCTTTATCTCTTCGAGCTTGTCAGCACTGCGCGCTACGAGCACCAAGTCGTGGCCGTCGGCGGCCAGCAGCTTGGCGTACTCGTACCCCAGGCCGCCAGATGCTCCCGTGACCTTCCAGACCAGGGATTGAAGTGCGATTAAGAAGATCGATTAAAAATCAAATGAATGGAAGACGGGAGCGTACGAGGGCGCAGCTCTTGGGCCATTCATGAAGGGGCACACTGGGCTTGAACTTGGCGACGGGCAGTCGCTTGATGAGCTGATCCAAGACCGCCGCGTAGAGCACAGCGAAGGCGAGCGAGAAGAGAGCGAACACGAAGCCCACAGGGATGAAGTTGTAGACCAACCACAGGTAGGCCGCCACCAAAACGACCCTCGCTGCCGGCAGAGCGTACTGCTGCATCTCTTCCTCGCTCTACGTCGAATGTGTGAGAAATATAAATCGGAACAGATTTCTTTTTCTCTTCTGGTAGAATTGAACATTTGCTTTATTGTGCAAGAGAAAGTAAGCTGTCCAGCGGGGAAGAGGGCAAAACGAGTTGGAGGTGAGTGTCTTGGCGTGAGACGCGTAGCTAGTGTACCGGGTGCTCGTCGACACGTGTGCTTTAGTCGAAGGGAGAGTTGGTGAGGAGGCGGTAGACCATGTCCAGGGTGTTGACAGGCTGGTCCTATTGGTCGTGAACACGGCACAGCATGACGGTGGAGGCGATGAGAAAAGCGAGCCGCGTTCAGCCTGAAGAAGATAGAGTGGAGGTCGTGTACCATGGGAGCGAGATGGCCAGCATTGGCAACCTCGAGGAAGGTGAGACCCTGGGCCGCCTTGGCGTAGCCAGCGACACGACCCTGCACGGTCCAGTTGTTGAAGGGCGACTCGTTGAAGGCCGTCTTGCCGGGCCAGCTCAGGTCGCTCGTCCACATGTCACCACCGACATAGTTGCAAATGAAGTCTGTACAAGCAACATACAATCATATATCATATAAAAATGTGTCAGCAATGCCCTCCGCATCCAACACACGCCCGGGGGGGGGGCAAGTATACCCAGCATGCCAGAGTAGACCAGCACGCGGATCTTGTTGGCCAGCAGGTTGGGAATGTGAACGTCCAGGTTGGTGATCCAGTCGCCACTGGAAGTGTCAAGCGAGAGGGGCGTGATGAGTCATCGCAATGTAACGAACGAAGTACGTGCAGCTGACGAGAGAGGCGATCGTACAGAAGGGCGATATGAGGCGTGGTGGCACAGTCTTCCCACTGGACGCCGGGCCTGGCGCCGATGGCCTGCTTGACCGACGGTTGCTACAGGCGTTGCAGGCATCGTAGAGTAAAACAAATTCAGCATTGTGTGCGTCAACAGTCAACGAGGAGACACGAGAGAAGGCAACGCACGTTCAGGAACTGAGTCACTTGGTCGAAGCTGTAGCACAGCGGCTCAACGGCGCAGGGCACCTTCCAGTTGTAAGGCTGCACAAAAGAGTCACTGATTAGCTATGTGTGCGGCCGGTGCCGATGATGACCGAACGTACGTTCACGGCGTAGCCCAGGTTGATGCTCATGGCGGCCATGATGCCCGTCATGGTGAGCTGGCACTGCTCAAACGCGAAGCCAAACGCACCTAGCGCAGTACAACGGGTGTGGATACGTCAGAGCGCGTCACACTTCGGTCCCCTGGTGTGTGCCTACCTCCGAGCGAAATGAGTTCCTGGCAGATCGAAGCCGAACCCTTGGCGATGACGTACTCCGCCTCGCCGATCAGCTTGTACTTGTACCTATACCACAGATTCGTGTTGTTGATGAGACTTAACGTCATCGCTGTTGAGCCGCGGTGCACCAAAGGGGGATTGCGTGTTGTGGGGTTGAGGCGTACGCAAACTCGGGGTAGGCGGCGTATTGGATGTAGGGGTCGACCCAGCCGTTGCCGATACCGATGCCGTTCAGGTTGATGTGGAAAGGGCCATCCCGGTTCTGGTTGCCCACGAGCGTGCGGTAGGCAAACGCGGGAACTGTGTGGTGAGATGGTATGGTGTGATGAGTACTTCCGAGAAGAGATCGCCGCAGAGGCGCCTATATGTGAGAAGTGTGGACAGTACCGTAGTGGCCGGCATACTGGAGACATACGGGAGGAGCAGTGATTGGCAAAGATGGTGAGTAAATGGTGTGTGGAGGTCTGGGTGATGTTGCTTGGTAAGCAGTGACACAAGATCCAAGACGTACCGACTCGCCCATGATGTAGAACGGGAGCTTGCTGTACTGCGGGTACAGGAGGAAGAAGTTCTGCATGAACACGTAGAGGTCCTGAGCAATGACCTCCTCCGTGGTCTCGTAGTCGAGCGCGCTGTCGGCGTAGGAGAAACCTGTGGAACGGCGGCCGCCGTTATTGGGTTAGACTCGAGTCTCGTGTCAGCGTGTGGCGACGTTGGACGACGGCGTACCGGTGCCGACGGGCTGGTCGATGTACAGGAGGTTGGCGAACGAGTTCCAGCTGTAGGGGTTGCGCTTGAGCGAGAGGTTCTGCTCCACGGAGAAGGGACCGTTTTCCTGTGCACGCGTAGAGAGCGGTTCGTGATGAGGACGGACAGGTAATGGCACTCACTACGTGTGCGAGGGGAGGGTTCGATATATGTACGTACGGTGAAGAGAGCGAGCAGCGAAGAGCAGCCGGGACCTGGATGAAAGAAAAGATTGAGGTTCGACCTCAAGGTGGTGCTCGCAAACGCAACGTAGTGGGTTGGCGGCGCGGTGTACCTCCGGTGAGCCAAACGATCAGCGGATCGGTGGACGGCTTCGAGCGAGACTCGAACATCCAGAAGAACAGATGGGTGCCGTTCGCGTAGGTGCCGTTAATCGTGATGTAACCTGCACCCGCCGTTCGATGAGTGCACGCGTGAAATCAATGTATGGCGAAAGAACGAAATGGAGCAATCGTCTAATGTCGTACCGCTGTGCTGGGTCACGTTTTCGGGGCCGAATTCGGGGCTGACCACACGGTGGTGCTCCGTGGAGGGCACGACCTTCTCCGCCAGGCACAAGGCCGGCAAAAGCACGACGCACACGAGCGCGATCAACAGCAGCGCCGTCCTAGCCATGTGTCTTGGTGTTGGCGCTTGAGGAAAAGATGACCACTAGCTCATAGCGCCGACAGAATTGGGGCGAACTGCAAGTTGTCGCTCCATCCTTTTTGTCGACGCTAGCGGTGGGCAAGTCAGGGCGACAAAGTGCGAAAAATAAAGCTGGCTAAAACCAAAGCGTAAAAAACAAGAGATACTTCCACCGGAGATGAGCATCAACATCCGGCCAGCTACGAAGGAGGACGCACTCTTTTTGGGATGGGTGGTTGTGCATGCTGCGCAGTCGCATCTTGAGCGGGGCTTCTTTGAGGCGGAACTGTACGTACTGTTGCTGCAATCTTGCTCCGGAGCGTGCAAGTGCCGCTCACTCCGTTGCTCCTTGCTGCAACTCTTCCTCGCGTGGCCACCTGTATCCAGACCCGACATGACGGAAGAGGAGAGGATCGCACTGATGAAGGAGATTATCGAGTCTGACGAGCCCTCCTTCATCCGCTGGGACGGCTTCCTCATCGCCGAGGTGGACGGCGTTCCTGCTGCAGGTAACCTCGCCTTTTATTCCATTTATTTGCTTTTTATATTTATTTTATTCATTTATATATATATTTATATATAATTTTGCTGTATTTACGCGACGAACAACTGCCCGCAGGTCTGAGCGGCTACGAGACAAAACATAAGTCGGGAGAGGTCTACGGTCAGCTGCTCCTGGAGGGCATGAAGCGTCGAGGCTGGACCGAGACCGCCATCGATGAGTACCACAAGCGGTACGCGGTTTGCTTGTGTGATCCCTTTCGCGTTTTCGCCCACTGACCTTCTATCTGACCTCCGTATGGCCATCTCAGGAGCTATAGCGTGCTGGCAGTGTGGCCTGATCTGCACGGTAATCGGTCCATCTGTTTGTCTGCTCTTTCGGGTTGATCCCAGCAAGGTTGACACTTGCTTCCCGGTCATTGGCAATGCAGATGTGGAGAACCACTGGGTGGTCGAGTGGGTGGCCACACGGCCCGAATACCGGAGACGAGGGCTCGTGAACCAGCTTCTCCTACGAGTTCTGGATATTGGTTTGCCTTCGCCCCGCGCGCACAGCCCACACACAACACAGGCGCCCACGCATGCCCGCTCATGGCTCTACCTCTACCTATGACAGGAAGAGAGAAGGGCTATAAGAAGGCACAGGTCTCGGTGATGATAGAGAACGCTCCGGCGCGAAGGGCCTACGAAAAGCTGGGCTTCTCGGAGTACAACACGATCACCTCGCCGCTCCTCGCGAAGCTTCATCTTAACACCATGGGCATTCTGAACTTGCGTATGAGCCTATGAACACCTTCGTATTTTGAATATATTCAAGAAAAGCACAGTGCTGGCACCGTCTGTACACGAGTCCTTGCGCGCTAGAAGCCCGGGGGCAATGGAGCCTCTACAGTACCGGCACACGATGCGACACACACGTGAGCGAAACACAAGAAGCGTACGCAATAGATCTTTAGATGGGGAAGCGAACCGGCTTTCTCTTTGAACTTCTCGAACTCGGTCGCTACCATCTCGTCCTCGCGATCGGGGTTGTACTGCTTTCGCAGGGTGCGATACTTGTGCAGCTTCACCAACGCCTCCAGCTCTTGCAATATGTACTCCCCCTGTCGCACACGTGAGACACTGTTGGCTGCGGCACGAGGCTTTTTTGTGGGGCATGGCGGGAGTACACGACGGAAGGCTTGGTTGATCTTCTCAGGGTCGGTTTCATCCTTGGTGGCGAAGAAGGCTCGCTTGGCACCTGGCCGCAATTTGTCCAGCCCCGCAGGGTAGTCTCGTCCCACCCAGATCATCTGCAGCACCAATCGGGTTAACATCGACTGAGCTATCCTCTGCTAAAGGTAAAGGCCACTGCATACCTGCTTGTACAGGTTGCGCGCTGCTGCGCGAGATGAGTTCTGTGCCATCTGTGCCTTGTGCTGGCTGCTTATTTTAATCCTTATTTCAAATAAGAAAGGAATAAAAAAGAGAGAAAAAGTTTTTTTCACTTTTCAAGTCTTTTTACTCCAGAACAAAGGTTGAAGATGTCGCTCATGAATGCTGATAACCGACACCGCGTGATTTACGTTGGTACACTCGGCCCTCCATTTAACGCGCTTCCTGAGAACTGAATTCAATTTAAATCTTCATCTCATTTAATCTCGGGGGGGCTTGCGATTGCATGGCGCAGGTGGTCTGGCAGACGAAGTGACGGAGGAAACACTGAAGGCTGCGTTCATCCCCTTTGGCGAAATCGTGGACGTCATGATCCCCATGAACTATGAGCAGAGTACTCCACCCCAGCCCTTTTTTACTGCCCGTTGTCGCATCGCCGTGCCATAGTAGAGCGTGTATGCACACGTACTATGATGCCACACGCTGATGGTGCTGTGTTCAATGCGTGGCGAGCACAGACAAGAACCGAGGATTCGGGTTTGTGGAGTTTGAGGTGCGGGAGGACGCCATGGCGGCGCAGGAGAACATGCACAATGGAGAGCTCTTCGGCAAGGTGCTTTCCGTTAACCTTGCCCGTGCCCGCAACATTGACAAGAACAGAGCCGGTACCGTCTTCTTTCCATTCTCCACCACCTCACGCTTGCGTCGGCTTTTACGGGAGTGTACAATCATCTGCTGGGCGCCTTGTTAATTGGCTCACTCACCCGCTTGCGTGAATACCTGGTGCCCAACTTCGCAGTGTGGGAGTCGAATCCGGACGAGTACTATAAGGTCGATGAGGACGGTGAGGGCGCTGAAGGCCAGCAACCCGAGAGTGCAGACGGCATGGACACCAAGGCCTAACGTTGTGCGGCCTTTTTATTTCTTAACGTGATAAACCTTCGTGCTTGCATTCGGTGTCGTGCGCGACTCATAACATCAAGGTGTAGGCCCTTCTAGTCGTGTGTTGGTGCCGAAATGTTCCCTACTTCGTGCGACCAGGGTCCAGCTTGATGGTTGGTCACCTTGCAGGCCGCGATGCACACAGTATTTCTGGTGAATCGTTGCGGAACGCCTGGCAACTGCCAGCAAGGATAGCGTCAGCACGAGGTCCCAAGACAGAACGCCAAAGCGCTCGTTCACAGATCCGCCACATATCCACCACAAGAAGAATAAGAAGCCACAGCATGTCGTCCGATGAACAACCGCAGAAGGTGGTGGTCTCCTCCACCGGGCCGTCGAGCGCCGAGCCTGCCGAATTGGCCGATTCGACTGGTGCGCGACACTTGCTCCCACTGCAGTGATAGAAGAACAGAATTCTGGGGATTTTAGCGTTGTGGTTGTGATCTTGATCTCAGCTTGGTGTTGTCTTGGCAAGTTGGTGGGATGCGCTGGTGTTGGCCATTGAATTGGTCTTGGGAAACACATGTAACCCACTGACAATGTTTGGTTGCCTCACTGCGCAGAGGGAACCCCTTTCGTTGATGCCTTGAAGAAGAGCCCCTTCTACTCCCATGGTACGCGATGGCAGGATATGTTAGACTCTTAATCGCTCATCACCGCCCATTACTCCATGCTCATCTGGGTTTTTTATATGCGTTGATTGAACAGTTTCCTCCATTCTCCACTGGAACGACCCCGTCCAGTCGGCGCTGCTCTTCGGCATCGGCAACTTCTTTTTCTTCCTCATTACCTATGGCGATTATACCGTCGTGAGCCTGTTCGCCTACCTGGACCTCGCCCTTCTCTTCGTGGCTGGCGTCTACGCCAACGGCACCCTCCTGCGAGCCTACCTCAAGAAGGAGAAATACGAGAACCCCTTCTCGTACGTCATCAACCCCCGATATCGCTTCCATGCCTTGAGCAAATTCGATCTCCCAGGCTTCAAATTTGGCAACGGCAGCTTGATTGATCTTGGCTGATTTTATTTTCCTGTCGTACACAGCGCCAAGCTCAAGAACCCCTTCGTGCTGACTGAGGGCGACCTCAAGCCCCACGTCGACGCCTTCGTTGGTGTGGTCAACGACTTCCTCCACCTGACCAGGCACGCCATCTACTTCACCGACACCGTCTTCTCCGTCAAGGTATACCTCTCTTCCATTGATGGTCGCAACGCACCACGTTGATGAGTCGCAACTCACCTGCTCCCTTTTCTCATCACAGATCGCCGTGATCGTGTGGTTCATTGCCATCGTCGGTGGTGCCTTCTCTGGTGTTGTCCTCCTCTACGGCAGTACGTGCCCTCCCTTCCTGCGCCCTGACCATCGGGAGCGTTGGTGATGAGCGTTACTGGAGGACGGTGACTGATCACTCTCCCTCCTTTCTCTGCTTCCACTTGTACAGTCTTCCTGGCCTCTTTCGTGTGGCCCAGGATCTACCAGGAGAAGCAGGCCGACATCGACCGTGTCTATGGCATCGCTCTCGCTCACCTCAACCAGTACTACGACCTGGTGATCTCCAAGCTCCCTCTGGGCAAGAAGAAGAAGGAAGAGTAAGAGCGCTCACACCACGTGCACAGGCCGTGAACACTCTTCACTGGTCAGGAGTTCTTTTCTATTTATCCACTACCGCCAAATACACCCTCATCATCAAGAGCTTCATGTTCCCCCTTCCTCGTCTACGTTCTTCCTTTTTTCCCCCTCTTCTTGCTTTCACTGCGGGGAAGGCGGTGAGGCACGGTTGAAATTTCAGAGGCCCGACTTTTTTGCGCGCTTGACGTTTCCGATTCATTTTCACGCAACTACCCGCACGTAACTACGGTTTCTCCGATTTGTTGTCTGCGTCATCTGGCATCAATTCAAACTACACACCAGAGTACCCAAGAGACGAGCAAGCACACATCGAGCATCCTTCTCTTCTTTCCGCATCTTCCCCTTTTTCCTTCTTTCTTGTATATCTGTGCATAGTTACTTCTCCATCTTCCTCTTCTCCTCCACGATGAAAGCTACGGTCTTCTTCGATGTACAATTCACGGAGGTGGACTGGGAGGATCTCCTCGTTCGCTACACATCGCGCAAGCAGGTGCACGTCGAGAATGTAAATAGAAAGGTCGACGTGCAGAGCAGGATGGATGGACCAGTGCACGCCAGCATCGGTGCGAAGGGCCGATCGCGGCATACGACCATCACTGCACAGCGAGCGATTGGCGAAGAACCTCACAAGCTCGTGGCCGCCTCCCTCGTACACCTCAATCGCACAGCCACCTTCGACCCCGGCCTGCAGGGTAAGGTCGAAGGCATCGACTTCTACCTCGAATTGATGCACGTCGATGCCACGCCCGGCGCCGAGGTCCACTACGGCATCGTGATCAAGCAGGACGGTGTGCTCTTCCAGTCACCTCCTGCGCGCTTGACGGGCAACAAGAAGTGGAAGGGCTTCATTTCCGAGTCCCTCGTCGCCGCGGACTTCATTCGCATCGGCAAGCCCACCGTCGTTTCGCCCCACACCAAGCCCTTCTTTGGAAAGGACGCCGCCCCACTGCAGGTACATAGCTGTGCTCTCTACGCCTTTCTGCTCGTTACCTGACCCCACGGTGCTCGATTGTGTGGAATTCCACAGTTCGGCTACATCGTGCACGTGGCTGGCCCCGGATCGAGCGTGAAGAGCGTGACTAGCATCGGCGAGTGGAAGGTCTCGGTGGCGCACAGGGAGGATCTCAGCATGAGTCTCTCGCAGACTCTAGAGTTCAGGCAGCGCCTTGACTCTGAAGTCATGGAACGCCAGCGCCTGGAAAGGTACATCTCGTGGGTCAGTCGCATAATGGTTTGTTACAGGCGCTGACATGTCAAACTCTACTGCAGGGCCATCGTCGAGCAGCGCATCAAGGCCGAACAGGAGCTGCGCGAGCTGAGGCTCAAGGCCGAAGAGGAAATCAACTCACTCCGCATGTCGCTCCCTATCGCTGAGCGCGGAAGTCGTGTTCCTTCATTCGAAGGGGATGGAAAGAACACTTCGCCGGCCAGCAACAAGCACCTCGGCCGCACGGACGACCTGGCTCATCTGCTTAGCGGCGACGCCTCGCCTCACGTGGAGGACAAGTACATTTCCATCGTCAAGGCCGCGCAGAACCGTCTCCTGGAGGTCGACTCCCGACGCAAGGCCGAGCGGCAGCGAAAGGAGAAGCTGGAAGAGGAGCGCGAAAACATGCGCAAGACGATCGACCTCGAGCGCCAGGGCCGTGAAGAAGCGGAACGGAAGTGGGCTGCCCAGTACGAAGAGGTCGCCAAGAGCGCCACCGAGGAGAAGCGTCAGCTTTCCGAAGAGCTGGAGAGCTACCGCAAGCGCATCTTCCACCTCGAACAGGAGCTTCGGGGCGAGTGCAGGCTGAAGGACCAGAAGGAGGAGGAGCTGCGCCGGCTCCGCGACGAGGTCGCCAGCAAGCAGGACGAGATGCGGGCGCTACTCGGTAAGATCGACGAGCAGGCGGTGGCCCTCGCGCAGCATCATGCTGAACGCCACCGCCTTTCGGAAGAAACCGAGCGCCGAGCGGAGGGTATCGCTCTGCTGAAGTCCGAGATCGTAGGCCTCGAAGCAAGCCTCTCGACCCTGGAGCAGGAGAAGAGAGGCCTCGAGGAGGAGCTGCTCAAGTGCTGCAGCTTACTGGACCAGCGCGAGCGCGAGTGGAGTGAAACGAGCGCCAGGAAGGACAACGAGGCCAAGGAAGCACAGCAAGCAGCCGAGGAGCGACTCCAGGCCGAAGTGGACACGTGGCGACAACGCATCGTGAAGGTCAATCAGAAACACGCTGCGCAGGAAGAGGCCCTGAAGGAGCAACTGGCC